>MNCI01015910.1:1169447-1212961 GCA_015680685.1 Gnetum montanum | reverse complement strand
ATGTTCCTCCCCTTGACTTTGGCCAAGGGGTTGAGTATCAAAACCTTCATTCCACTATTCATAACCCAAGTTTTGATACCCATGGGCACAAAGGGTCCAAAAAAGGGACACAAACTCATGATAAAGGTGGACATTCTAATCGCAATCACGATCGGGGCCGAGACCGTAGAAGAGAAGGTAGTAGACACCATCATGGTGATGGTTCTCATTCTTCTTTACCTTCATCATCTCCTTCACCCTCTCCTTCAATATCTAGACATGGTCATAAAGAAAAAGATCATGGGGATCAAGGTAGGCAAAGTAGAAGTCATAGACAAAATAGCCAGGAAAGGGGATGAGGGCACTCTAGAGAGTCTTGACATAGAAGAAGGGAGAGTAGGGAACAATGTAGGCATCATAGACACCATGGATGAGATGATCACGATGAACCCCTCCTTGCTACTCAAAGTATGTTGGACATAACTAAGGCTGTTAGAATTCCAACAAGGCATCAGAAAGATAGTAGGATCGAGAGATTAGATATGAACAACATCCCATGATTTGAAGGGGATACAAGGCAGATCCTCAGAATCATTTACAAGCATTCCATGATGCATGTGCCTTATAGAACATAGAGAAAAAATGCCAAAAATCTTAAGTTGTTTCCATAGACACTAGTTAAAGAAGCAGAAAGCAAGAAGAATCCATTCGTAGGTGGAGTACTATGTTAGAACTATTTAATAACAAGTACCAAACATAATCCCGAGTGTCTACCTTGAGAAAGAAAATCCAAGGCTGGAAATAAGGAGAACATGAACCCTTGGATGCTTCCATGGGCTAATATTATGCACTGTTACACTGTTTTCTTGGCCATGGTTATTCGCAAAGGGATCAACTACACCATCTCGTGGATGGGCTTAGGCATAAAACAAGAAGAACCCTTGGGACTTATGCCCAAGGAAGACTATCCGAGCTTCGGTCCCATCAAATTCAAAGACTATTAGAGAAAGTTGCTAAGGAAGAAGGTGAGCTATGGAAGAGAGAAAGTGTGGAAGAGTATAACTGAGATCCTTCACTCCAGAAGAGGGGAGTAAGATTTTGTGAGGATGAAGAAGAGTGACCACTCGAAGAGATGGTGAATAGGAAAAATTTTCCTATTCAAAAGATGGCATTAGAAGTTTTGGAAAAGGTAGAACAAATGTGGGATTCCCTAGACAATAGATTTCAAACTATTCTTAAAATAGTAGAGGACTCTAGAAAGCAAGGTAGCGAGAAAAGAAAGAGGCTGAACATGCATGTAGCAAGGGTAAGGGCAAAGTTACCATCATTGAAGGGGTTGTGGATTTAGAAACAAACAATTATAGTGGATGTGAGATATGTTAATATGAACATCCTAAGGGATGTTTCCATATAATCTCACATCTGTAGGAGTATGGGGTGTATGCACTTAACCCATGATTAAACAAAAGGAAAACACCCCAAAGGTTACCTTATCCTCAAGGTAGCCCAAGGCAGTTCCACCAACCCTTAACATACTATCCCAATGGAACTCCACCACAACCAATTGAGAAATATCAATAGTGGTAGCACCCACAATCATGGGGAATGCCACCACCAAAGCAATGGTATCCTTATCGGCAACCTGACCTGTATGGATATTACATGCAGTAGCCAATCTCCCCACGTGACTCTACTAGTCATGTCACTCCTCAACCTCACTACCAAGCCTGCGAGTATTATGGGACTCCCTCTTCTAGAGGTGATATTCTGCAAGCATATCATCCTTCTCATTTGGCTGCATTTCTTTCACCAATAGCTTCACTACCACCTACTCCCGTGATACAAGGTGAAATCCCTACCCAGCCTCAGCAATGTAATGCCACAGGGGCTGTTAACTCTCAACCTACTATTGGTTCCAACAACCACATGAAGAAAAGACCTTTCTTTAGAACCAACAGTCTAACCAAGCCCTTGCAATCACAAGTGGTTGATTCCTTAGATGCCTCAGTATCAATCAAAACTTTGGAGCCCCCTTCAACCCAATCACCACACTCAATGCATACAGTCATGCTAACACATGTTGTCACCAATTGGATCAAAGTTGGCCATCTTCCCAAGAAATTCTCTGATCCTGGAAGTCCTTTGATATACTTAGAAATCATTGAAAATGTGCTGTGCAAGGCTCTTTTGGATTCAAGTTCTGATGTTAACTTGATTTCTCAAGAAATGTACAAGGCCTAGAACCTGCCTCCATTGAAAAAGAGCAACATCCATCTAGAGTTGGCTGACCAGTCCATCACTGTCCCATTGGGACTAGTGGAAGACATTGTTACCACTATTTATGGGTGGTTGTACCCAAATGATTTCCTAGTGATTCAGGTAAACAATAGTAAGGGGGACTTCCCAATCATAATGGGAAGAGCATAGCTAAGCACAGTTGATGTGCACCTAGGAATCTATGATCTTTCCCTAGAAATATCAAAGGAAAATACATTTGGAAAGATTGAGAAGAAGAAAGTTCCATGCATCACATATAGTGACATAGGGTGTAATTGCATGTAGAGGTCATGGTTTGTGCAAATTTTAGCATTTCCTGTAGGCAATCAGTGTGCACAACTGATTAAGATATAAAGATGCCTATATGCAGTAGCCACATGACAGGAAGACACCTAGCGGCTGACAACTGATCAAGAAAGTAGTTCACTTAAATGCATGGAACCAAATGAGGGTTTGACTTGTGCTTACATCGATAGCATAGATGCATTAGAGCAAGTCCACCACCAACTTCCAAGTCTTAACCTTGAAAATATCAACTAGGGAAAGTTGAAAATCTCTGAGAAATTTAAGCAGGAGCCCCTCGAGCTGAAACCATTGCCCACAGGTATGGAATACATGTTCCTTAAAAATGGAAAACCAGTAATTATCAATGGTAAGCTTTCTCCTCAATAGAAAGAGGAACTATTGAAGGTAATAAACAAATGGTCAGAAGCCTTCGCTTGGTTATATCCTAAATTAACTAGAATAGATCCTAGGATATGCCAACATAGAATTTACACTAACCCCTCCATGAAGCCTCAAAGATAATGGCAGAGGCGATTGAAGCCTCAAAGACAACTGTAGGCATCATAGACGCCATGGACGAGATGATCACGATGAACCCCTCCTCGCTACTTGAAGTATGTTGGACATAACTAAGGTTGTTAGAATTCCAACAAGGCATTAGAAAGATAGTAGAATCAAGAGATTAGATATGAACAACATCCCACGATTTGAAGGGGAATACAAGGCTGATCCTCAGAATCATTTACAAGAATTCCATGATGCATGTGCCTTACAGAACATAGAGAAAAAATAGCAAAAAACTTAAGTTGTTTTCATAGACACTAGTTAAAGAAGAGAAAACTTGGTACTAGTCTTTAGAACTGGAATCCATTTGTAGGTGGAGTACTATGTTAGAACTATTTAATGACAAGTACCAAACATGCTCCTTAGTGTCTAACTTGCGAAAGAAAATCCAAGGCTAGAAACAATGAGGACATGAACCCTTGGATGCTGCCATGGGCTAATATTATGCACAATTACACCATTGTCCTAGTGATGGTTATTCATAAAGGGATCAACTGCACCATCTCGTGGATGGGCTTATGCATGAAATGAGAAGAACCCTTGGAACTTATGCCCAAGGAAGACTATATGAGCTTAGGTCCCATCAAATTCAAAGATTATTGGAGCAAGTTGCTAAGGAAGAAGGTGAGCTACAAAAGAGAAAAAGTGCGAAAGAGTATAAGCAAGATCCTTCCCTTTGGAAGAGGGGAGTAAGATTTTGTGAGGATGAAGAAGAGTCGCCACTTGAAGAGATGCTAAATAGGAAAACTTTGCCTATTCAAAAGATGGCATTAGAAGTTTTGGCAAAGGTAGACCAAATGTGGGATTCCCTAAACAATAGATTTCAAACTATTCTTAAAATAGTAGAGGAGTCTAGAGAGCAAGGTAGTGAGAAAAGAAAAAGGAAAGAGGTTGAACATGCATGTAGTAAGGGTAAGGGCAAAGTTGCCATCATTGAAGAGGTTGTGGATTTAGAAACAAACAATGATAGTAGATGTCAGATATGTTAATATGACCATCCTAAGGGATGTTGCCCTATAATCTCACATCTGTAGGAGTCTGGGATGTAAGCACTCAACTCACGATTAAACAAAAGGCAAACATCCCAAAGGTTACCTTATCCTCAAGGTAGCCCAAGGCAGTACCACCAACCCTTAACATATTATCCTAGTGGAAATCCACCACAACCGATTGAGTAATATCAACAATGGAAACACCCACAATCATGGGAAATGCCACCACCAAGGCAATAGCATCCTTACTAGAAACCTAACCCATATGGATATTACGTGCAGTAGCCAATCTCCCCATGTGACTCTATTAGTCATGTCACTCTTCAACCTCACTACCAAGCCCACGAGTATTATGGAACTCCCTCTTCTAGAGGTAATATTTCACATCTAGCCACATCTCTTCCACCAATAGCTCCACTACCACTTGCTCCCTCAATGCAAGGTGAAATCCCTACCCAGCCATAGCAACGTAATTCCACGAGGATTGTTAACTCTCAACCTACTATTGGTTCCAACAACCACATGAAGAAAAGACCTTTCTTTAGAACTAATAGTCCAACTAAGCCCTTGCAATCACAAGTGGCTAATTCCTTAGATGCCTCAATATCAATCAACACTTCGGAGCCCCCTTCAACCCAATCACTGCACTCAATGCATACGATCATGCTAACACATGCCATCAACCATTCGATCAAAGCTGGCCACCTTCCTAGGAAATTCTCTAATCCTGGGAGTCCTTTGATATACTTACAAATTGCTGGAAATGCATCATGTAAGGCTCTTTTAGATTCAGGTTCTAGTGTTAAGTTCATTTTTTAAGAAATGTACAAGGCCTAGAACCTGCCTCCATTGAAAAATAGCAACATCCATCTAGAGTTAGCTGACCAGTCCATCATTGTCCCATTGGGACTAGTGGAAGACATTGTTACCACTATTTATGGGGGGTTGTACCTAGTTGATTTCCTAGTGATTCAGGTGAACAAAAGTAAGGGGGACTTCCCAATCATAATGGGAAGAGCATGGCTAAGAACAGTCAATGTGCACCTAGGAATCATTGATCTTTCCATAGAAATATCAAAGGAAAACACATTTGGAAAGATTGAGAAGAAGAAATTTCCATGTATCACATACAATGACACAAGGTGTAATTATGTGCAGAGGTCATGGTTTGTGCAAATTTTAGCATTGCCTATAGGAAATCAGTGTGCACAACTGATTAACATACAAAAATGCTTATATGCAGTAGCCACACAATAGAAAGACACCTAGTGGCTGATAGCTGATCAAAAAGAAATTCACTCATATGCATGGAACCAACTGACGGTTTGACTTGTGCTTACATCAATAGCATAGATGCATTAGAGCAAGTCCACCACCAACTTCCAAGTCTTAACCTTGATAATATCAACTGGGGAAAGTTGGAAATCCCTGAGAAATTTAAGCAGGAGCCCCTTGAGCTGAAATCATTGCCCACCAGTATGGAATACATGTTCCTTAAAAATAGAAAATTGGTAATTATCAACACTAAGCTTACTACTCAACAAAAAGAAGAACTACTGAAGGTAATAAATAAATGGTCAGAAGCCTTCACTTGGCCATATCCCAAATTAACTAGAATAGATCCTAGGATATGTCAACATAGAATTTACACTGACCCCTCCATGAAGCCTCGAAGACAATCACAAAGGTGATTGAACCCTAAGCTGAAGCAAGTAATTAAGGAAGAAATTGAACAACTTCTGTACACTGGGTTTATATACCCCATTTCTAATAGCGAATGGGTTAGCCCCTTATTTATTGTACCTAAAAAGGGAGGCAAATGGAGGGTATGCATAGATTTTAGGCTACTAAATATGGTAACATTCAAAGATCACTTTCCATTGCCATTTGTCGACCAAGTCTTAGACACTATCGCAGGGCATCACTACTACAGTTTTCTAGATGGATATAGCAGATATAATCAAATACAAATAGTCCTAGAAGACCAAGCCAAGACTATGTTCACCAATCCTTGGGGAATGTTTGCATACAAAAAAATGTCGTTTGGCTTGTGCAATGCTCCTGCAACATTTCAACGACTAGTTCTAAGCATATTCCAACATCAGATAGGGAATGGTGTGGAGGCCTTTATGGACGAATTCTCCACTTATGGAGTAAACTTTGATCAAGCCTTGGACTGGTTGGAGCAAGTGTTAAAAAGATGTGTAGAAACCAATTTGAGGCTCAACTGGCAAAAATCCCATTTTATGATCCAAGGAGGTGTAGTACTAGGACACAAAATCTCACACACAGGGATAGAGTTAGACCTCGAGAAAATCAAAATTATCCAAGGAATTACCCATCAACCAGAAACTATCAAAGATATTTGGTCATTCCTTGGACATACTGGCTACTATAGGAGATTTATTAAGAACTTTTCAAAGATTTCCAAATCATTGGTGGAATTAACAAAAAAGGACATACCATTCGAGTGGACTAGGGAATGCAAATTAGTTTTCCAAACTCTGAAACAGAAGCTAGTAGAAACACCCATTCTACAAGCTCTTGATTGGTCCAAACCATTCCATATCATGACTAATGCATCTAACTATGCTTTAGGAGCCATACTTACATAGTTAGATGACCAGAAGGATCCTTATTACATCGATTGTACAATTAGAAGTATCGGTACTGCACAACTTAACTACACTACCATAGAGAAAGAATCAATGGTTGTAGTGTTTGCACTAGAAAAGTTTACACACTATGTATTGGGATATAAAGTATATATACATACAGATCATAGTGCAATCCAGTTCCTCATGAATAAGCTAATGATAAGCCCTCATATCATACGATGGCTTGTAATCTTACAAGATTTCAATTTAACGATGATTGATCACAAGGGCACCAAGAATGTAGTGGTTGATCATTTATCTTAATTACGATGGGACAAAAATAGGATGAGTATCCAATTTCTGATCATTTCCCTAATGAATTCCTCTTTGTTGATGTAGTGAATAATCTATCACCCATGGATACAAATTGGTACAATAGCATTCTTACCTATCTCCTCACCCAACAAAGACCACAAGAGTTAAACCTTAAAAAGAAACAACAGTTTCTTCATCGAGCCAAGTACTTTATGGAGATTAATGGGCAACTTTACAAACTATGTCCTAATGGCTTGGTTTGATGGTGTGTTCCCAATATAGATCAATTGCAAGTTCTCCAAGATGCTCATGAGGGTCCTTAAGGGGGTCATTACGCTGGGAGACGAACAACCATCAAGATCCTACTTGTAGGATATTATTGGCCTACATTATTTCGGGATGCTCATCGTTTCATCCAATCTTGTAAGCACCATCAACATGATGGGGGAATGACTGTTAGAATGGAGGGTCTGCAACAATGGATTCAACCATTAAAACCCTTCAACATTTGGGGAATTGATTTTATGGGGCCGATTACACCAATGTCTAATGAAAAAGCTTATATTATTGTTTCCATTGATTACCTAATAAAATGGGCCAAAGTAGCTACTATTAAAGATTGTACATCATCTACAGTTGCACAATTTATTTAATAACAAATCATAAACAAGTTTTGTGTGCCGCATACACTTATTTCAAACAATGGTACACACTTCACAAGTGCAACTTTTCAAAAATTAATGCAACACTTAGGGGTTAAGAATAAATTGACTACACCATACCACCCCCAAGCAAATGGTCAAGAAGAAGTCACCAATAGGGAGATTACGAAGATATTTACAAGAACTATTAGCAAGTTTAAGTGAGAGTAGAGCACTAAACTGAATGATGCTCTTTGGGCATACCACTCCACATGGAAACTCCCTACAGGCTACTCCCCCTATGAGTTAGTGTATGATAAATTACTAATGCTTTTCATTCAAACTGAGCTCCGTACACTATCCATGGCATGTGACCTCAACCTTGACCTTGATCTAGCACAAAAACAATAGTTAGTAATCCTTAACTTGCTAGATGAAAACTGATTAGCTGCCTTGTCATCTAATGAATTGCACAAGGCCTTCAATAAACAATGTCATGACCTAAGAATTAGGAAAGTTAAATATTAGCTAGGAGATAAGGTTCTCTACTAGAATCCCACACATGTCCCACAACATACTAAATTTGAAACACTGTGGGAAGGACCTTATATTATTTATGCAACATTTCCTTTAGGGGCCATGACAATATACAAACCTAAGAGCCTGGATAAGAAACTTTTGATCAATGTGCAACAAACCAAACCTTTCCAAGAGCTTAGGACAACTAGTACACATGCTACCTCTCTTGATGGACAACCCTGATCACTATTTTGGATCTTCTCCTTCCAACTCAGTCATGGGGTAGATGGCCACCTATGCTAACCATTCTAGGCCCTCAGTTCTTTTTGAATTTTTATTTTACACATTTTTTTATTTTACACATTCTTTCAACTTTTCTTATTTTTTTTTACACCATCATTCATTTTTTTACTGTTTCTTTATTTGCTTGATTTAATTTTATTTGTCATCTAATAAGTGCTCATGATGGTGGATTGAATTATATCATATTAATTGCTAATGTTTTTTTTTACCTTTGAATTATGATGCTGATATTAATGTATGGTTCTTTTGGTAAAATAGGCAATGAGTCCATGTTGTCCACTCATCCATACAACTCTATGGTCTCCTTTGGCTTGGAACTATACAATCCCCTTTTTCTAAGTAAATTTATTAATGAATTGGTGGTTGGCTACTTTTCAAACAAAGGAAAGGCTCAAAGGATGAAAAGGGTATGACTTCAAGGGGATTCGATGCATTTGTGCTAACCATTGTCTTGGGTGCTTGGATGCTTGTTTCTTGGGTTTTCTGCCATTCTGAAATTGTTCAAAAATTAGGAAGCTGAGTGAATAAAAATAAGTCTTTTCATGGTGTGGGTCTCATGCAAAAAGAAAAAATAAAGAAAAAAAATGTGAGAATTCAAAGCACACCCCTTAGACATAATAAAGCAATATGGGCTACAAGAGTTGGTTATGGCACTAGAAAGACATGTTATCCATGCCTCACAGTTCCCTCTAACTAAGGCCCTTTCACACTTCTTGCTTCTCCATCTCACTCTCCTTGGGATGGTGGTCACTCTTTGTGGAAGCATTCTTGTTACCTCAAGAGGATGGATTGGCCAAGTGTATTGATGTGAGGTCACTGAATGTGGTTGGTTTGAGTCTAGATTTGGGATGAATTTCTACTCAGTCATCTTAACCATGAAATACACAAGGGGCTTTACACAACCTTGTTCTTGGGATTTCATTCCATTCTATCCTCTCCATCTTTCTTCCCATTTTCCACCTCATTGTTAGTTTTATCATTAGTCCGTTCTGGGTTGATGCATTGTTTTTCTTTGGTGAATTCTTATGGGTAAGTTTTTAACTCTTACTTCCAATTGACATTCCTAGAGCCTACAAACTCTTTGGTTTTTGGGTTTGTCAGGGCATAAAAGGCATGAGCCTGCTTTGGGGAGGACCCACTGGCATTTCTTTTTGGTGCAATTGTTAAGTTCTTTTCCTTAAACATTTACTACAATCAATCATCTCTTATTTCATCCCCATCCATGACATCCATTTTATTGGTATTGTCGTTGTTATTTTTTTCCATCTTTCTTGTTCCTCATATTTTTCCATCTTATAGCTACTGGAGGTTCGCTCTTAGTCGTGGGGGCCCTGGCACAAATTTTTCAATTTTCTCCATTTTACTATTCACCTAACCCCTACACATTGGGTAGTCACCTATGATAAATCTTTGAACCAGTTTTTACCATAATCACAACTCAGCCAATGCGCTTCATATCGAGGCAAGATATCAATTGCATTGTGGTTTATCTATCCTTGTTCATTTGTGACTGTGTTGTGTGTGCAAATGGCAATCATACAAACAATGGATTGGGCTTGGAGGAAGCACTCAAGATGGACAAGAACTAGGGCATTTATGAAAGGAGCAAGTCTGGTGATATGGCTATGGATAAACAATGGAAGGCACAATCTTGGCATTGGCGGCAACATGCTCCATCTTCTCTCTCTCTCTATTTTTCTCTTCAAGCTACCAAATAAAGGCTTGGATGTCATTTATGTATGAGTGTTCACCACAATGGTCATGAACACTAATGTTGTAATATGTTTATTGATCCATTCACTGGGCACGTTGAGTCTGTCATCCCATTCCATCGTCAATTGTCAATTAGTTAATAATCCCATACCTTCCCAATATTTTGTAAGGAACTTAAGGACAAGTTTTCATTCAGTTGTGAGGGGATGATGAGAGTGGTTACTCTAGTGGTTACTCTAGTAGTTATTCTAATTATTAGAGTAGTTACTCTAGTGATTTATTCTAATTATTAGAGTAGTTACTTTAGCGGTTTATTCTAATTATTAGAGTGGTTAATCTAGCGTTTACTTTAGTAGTTATTCTAATTATTAGAGTGGTTACTCTAATTATTAGAGTAGTTTCTTCCAAGCCTTTAAATACATTTTCCATGTGCACAATTGAGAGGAAGTATTTTAGTAGTCAAGTAGCGAAACTCTTGTAGTCTGTTTGAAAGTTAGAGTATTTTCCAAGTGCCTACAGTAGGAGTTCTAAGTATGGATGGATCTTTATTTGAGCATTGTGTATCTAAGCACACCTTATGTACAGCAATAAAGATGAGCTCTTAGATTCATCCTTGCAGCACTTGAGATTTTTTTTCTTATGCATTTATTTTATTTTATTTTATTTACATTTCTGTTATTAGCACAGTAATTCATTTTGATCAATTAAGCAAATCGTCAAATTACACAAGCACGAGCACTCTGAGCATGTGTGTAACACTTGGTAATCCAATAACGAGTAGCGTTTGGTAATCCTAGCAGTGTTGCACTGGTTTAGGATGTGTACAGCAAGTGGGAATAGATGCTGGTGTTAGGATTAATTAGAACTTAGTTAATGAGTAGTTAATTTAAATTAGTCACTTAGTTACCTCTCTCCTTCCCTATTAGCATAGGACATAAAAACGTAAAAGCTATAAAAATTATATGCCTCAAGCTTACTTAATCATACAATCATGACATACAGGTAAGCTTGGGAAGACAACAATCAACCAACTCATCCTTGTTCCACAAGGGGACATAAGAACTTAGTCCTTGGAATTCGATTGGATCGTGCGTGAAACACTCATATTCGTATGGTTGAACGTAGGGGTACCTCATCACTCATCAATCATCATTAGTATACCCTACATATAATGGAACATCAACCATTTGATCTTTCTATCATAAACATGCTCCTATGAAATGTAGAAAAATTTGTTTAGTTTATGATAAAAACCCCAGTCAAACAAGGAAGAATTATCATCACTAGATGGTCTTGAAAAATGAAGATGTTGGAACCTAGGGAAGAAATCATTCTCATAAATTTAAGTTGCATTGGAATCAACAACTTTCAACTGTGGGACTTCATGGAAAAATGATCCTTTATCTCTGATGTTTTCTTTCTCACCCTACTCCTCACCTAGGTAATTG
The DNA here is from genome assembly GCA_015680685.1 of Gnetum montanum. NCBI lineage: Eukaryota > Viridiplantae > Streptophyta > Gnetopsida > Gnetales > Gnetaceae > Gnetum > Gnetum montanum. Next base: position 1,201,328 of record MNCI01015910.1, on the reverse strand, counting down.
AATGAAAAGCAACAATGGACTTTCTCCTTCACCATCTAATCTAGGAGGTCTTATCTTAGTTAAGGCTCATAATCATTGAAATCTAAATCCAAAGTTGTATAGAATTCATGAAATTACTTTAGCCTAAGGTTAATTAGGGTCTATTTGATATCTGTAGTAGCAACCATGACAAGTTTATTTATGAAAGATCCATGAACATCACATCATCACCCCTGCATGTCTTGATAATAAGTCAAGATAATTGGTTGTAAAGTTTTCCAAATGTTTGAATACAACAAAAGCATTCTATCATTTTGGTACTCTCGTTGAGGTCTTTGGTGGGATCTTCTCATTATTTTTCATCTCTCTTGTGTTCAAAGCCTATACAAAATTCTAAGAAATATATACTAGGTTTGAATAAAGATTAAAATCAAGATTAGACAAGTATTTCTAGGTAATTCACCAACACCTTCCCTAGCAATGGTACTAATGATAGTGGTCCTAATGATTTTGGACTAAGGGATATATTCATTCAAATCATGATGTGATTTGATCATAAGCTTCAAAAACAAGGTTGTGTGGATTGCCAAGAACACTCATGTATGTCGTTATATTCAAGAAATATCAAATATATTATAATACATATAATACAATTCAAACCCATGTTGCCATGATAGGAAAAATAAGAGAATATTTATGATTCTATATTTTATGATTTTTATGTATTTGAGAATTATAGATAACAAAAAAATAATAAACAAATATGCATTACAATCCCTCTTGGGGATAGATGAAATGCTTACACATACACATACATGTTGCAATCCCTCAAGGGACTAGTGCAACACCACATGTGAAATTTAATAAAATGACTCTTAGTTACAACCTTGATGTCCCAACACTATGTCATACAATTAAAATGTTCATAGATAAGACTAAATCATCATAGCTTATAAAAATGGGAATTTAATAAATATTATTATGGTCTTAATGTTTTATGATGTTTTTGGTGCTTTAATTTTTAAAGAATTAATGGTAAAATAATGAAATCACAAGCTTTATTCACTGTGCAACTAATTTCAAGATATGTAAGCATGGTAGTAGTCTAACAGAGTCTAATCACACAACAAAAGTGATGACTCAAAATACATACACAAAATATGAAAGGAAATAAACTTACCAAGGAAGAATTAGCTCTTCACATAACTAGATTCCATAAGCCCTAAGAAATGGCTAAGTATTAACTTGTTATGTTAAAGAAGTCACCTTGAGTATCTATAATTTTCATGCAAGAATAGAGAGTGTTTGATAATGTCTTGGTGTCAATGGAGGCTCATCAAGATAGCCTAGTTGGACTTGGGATACATGAGAGGTAAATATAGGTGAACTAGGCTTGTAATGAGAGTGTACCATCACCCCTATTCTAACACAAGGGATAAATTAACATAGGGTAGTCATGGAATCCTTCCAAGAATCATACTTCATTTTTGGATTCGGGTACAAGCTAGAACCTAAGCATACATGCTAAAATGATCATAGGGCATCTAAATGAAGTTAGAGTTATCATAAAAAGCTTAAAACAATGCATGCAACCTTAAAGTGTGACCCATGGGATAAGGATACATTTTGGAGATTCAACCACCTTCACTGAACATAGTAGACTCTAAATATAGGATGTACAAAATACATTCTAGATCCAGGGCTTACAATTAGCATATAAAATATCACTAGATGCTTTATCAATGGCATTTGACATTACAAAAGTTTACTCAGAGAGAGACTTCCAAACCTTCATGATCATAGATATGGATGAAGTAAGAAATCTTAGACTATTACATTTGGAAGATAAGTGATCTAGGAAATGAGTTAAACATGAGAAAGGATTTTACATGGATATTGATTCAACCCCTAATTATAGTCTTACTTGAGTAATCATAAGATGAATTTGGGATGGTAAAAGTACCAATTTATGTGAGCTAATAATCTTGGAGTTACATTACTCTTTCCATCATCTCTTCTTCTCATCATTGTTATTATATTATTTTTTTCTTTTCTTTCCTTTTCTTTTGTTTTCATTTTTCATCTTTTCATTTCATTCATCATGTTTTTCTCTTTTCTTTTTATTTTCTTTAATGAAAAGATGATTTTTGATGGCACATGGAAGCCATGGGAATGATTGGAGTGTCGAATTACTACCTAGAATCTTTGACTTGTATGAACATGAGAATTTATCCCTTACCACATGACATTCATAGGTGTATGACATCACAAACCTCTCTTGATTAGGATGACTAGGCATGGAAGCACATGCAACTTGGTTCAATTGTACTAATTAGACCCATCCAATGGTTAAAAGGACTTTTGATGATATACCATTTTTTTACCAGTTACTAAGCACTCTTCCAAGATTTCAAACCTCACACCCTAAGGTGTAGATCCACCACCTATCCATGGTTTTAGTAGCATTAGCTTAAATAGCTGGTAGTATGAGTTCTAGCTTCCCACTAAATCTGAGCTTCATTTACTGGTGATGGATAGAGAAAAAAGTGGGTGGATGAATTCTACTACGTATGCATTCCATTAATCAAGGATTTACTTTAAACCTATTTGATGCTCTTGCATCATCATCACATTTATAACTCATCCATCCTTCATTAGCTTATTGGGTGAGCATTCATAGATCATGTTAATTAATTTTCCAACACATGCATAAAACACACTTAAATAAAAGAAAAGATCATGAATGATTAATAATTAAGTAGTTTCTAATAATATTAATGATACATGGTGCTAGGTAGGTTCTAGAATAACGTGTGGGATCTATGCATCATCATCAAAGTATTGTTAGCATTGTACTGACTATGCTCTGACATCATTCAAATCTTTGTGAGGTAATGTGGATTGGTAACATCTGCTACTCCTCTTGTTGGTGGCTTGTTGGTGATGAACCTAGTAACCAAGCTAGATGCTAGAGGTAGAAAAAAATCTACTATATCCCCAACCACATCCACAAACAAGTTTGACCATAGCATCACACTAAAGTTTTGTAGAATGTAGGCAAGGAAATCCTTTGCCCCAGGCCAGAACCATAGTGAAGCCTCCCCCAAAGGCATATTGATGAGTGGGGTCTTGGTCTTGGAATGATCCATGTAGCATAAAATACCCACCAACTTCACAATGATGAGGACAAGCCTCAAGAAGATCCTACATAAAGAAAAACAAAAGCATGATAACCACTTGAAATTTTTAGCAACTTTTGAGAAAACATCTAATCAAAGGTGAGATTAGCCTTTATAAAAATCTCTAAGATGTTTATCTAAATTAGCTAAAAAAGCAATAAAAATGGCTAGAAAACAAAGCAAAAATGGGTACAATTACCTACCTTAGAACAACAATAGATGAGGCTTGGATTAAAATGGGCCTAGGAAGCCCTAACAAATCCTTCACTCATTCATCCACTTGTTGAATCCTAGGACTCCAACTCTTCCCTCCACATTGTTTTAGTGCCAATGGCAGGCTCAACATTGGGAGTAGTTTGAAATCAAGAAAAATAGGAGTTCTATGCTATGTGTAGGAAGGAATGAGGCTTCCATGTTGAAGATAGTCTCCCTCTACCACAAAAATATCTGCCAAAGCTCTCCTGTAATGCATAGTTTTCAAAGATGTAAATTATGATTGAAAACTTATGAGATTTCACATTAAAGACCACATATAAACCTTAATGTACACCTTAAAACCCAAGCTGCTAATTTAGTTCACCATAAATCCAAGTGCATTGATGTGCAAAGGGAGGAAACTTTCTTCAACACTAAGATTGGTGGGAAATAGCTTCACTTTTCATATTTTAAAATTTTTTGGGTTGTGGACCCCACTATACACCTTCCCTTCTATCCAAAGTTGCATCAACATTGGGTTTTTAGTTCCTGAAGCATCTCAACCATAATCAAGCCTTAAAATCCCATGCATCCATGTTGGGGATACCATGACCAGTGTGGATACATGCCTTTCACTTTGTAAAAACATTAAAACATAACTAATTTTCCATTTTTGTAACCAAGACTTATCTTTTACAACCCCAAGCTCCCAAAAGGGATGGAACATTGACAATTTGGACAACTTGGTTTTCCATGTTGAGGCAACACTGCCCAGCATGGAACAAAGAGGGGTAACATCCATTCTTACCCCCAACACCCATCTAGCTTAAATTTGACCCCAAAGTAGACTCCACATTACTAAGAACCCCTCCAACCATCTCCAGTAACCCTGAAAACTCATCAAACCTAGTCAAAATTGGTCAAAACCTTGATATTTGGTGTTTCCATGCTAGGGAAGACTTCATCCACATTGAACATCTCATTCCTAGCATGGATGAATGGGAGGAAGGCAAAAATGACCTAAATCAACTACCTAGTAGCCATTTTTCAAAGCTTGGTGATTCTTAGACCCTACCAAAACCCTCTGGAGCTTCTGAAAGTTTCTAAAAATGCTTAATTATGGTACAAAACTATCATCCCCCTCTCATCCATGCTGGGCCCTTCATGCCTAGAACGGAAGAAAGGGGGAAACTACATGAGGCACTTAGGAACCTCCAAACTACTAGATCTTGGCACCTAGTATTGACCATTAACACGGGCAACCTCAAAGACTAACATGCATGGTGGATTGAGTGTCAAACTAGTCTAGATCTAACTTTCTTGGGTCTTTCATGCTAGGGGAGACCTCTGGCATGTTGCCCAGAAAACTAGGTAGTAGCTAGAAAAGTTAGTAGGGTTGCTAGAAATGAGAAAACAACCTCAAGATTGCCTTGTACCTAACATTAGGACCTTGATAGTCTCTCTGAAAGATAATAGAATACAAAAATAAATTAGCAAAAATCAACCTCCTAAGGTTCTTCCATGCTAGGGAGGACCTCCTCCACAGTGAGCATCCTAGTCTCAATGTGGATGAAAGGGGAAAGCCAAAACTATTAAAGTTTTCATGCAGTTTGACTTCCAGGAGCAACCCACTCCTTCTAGAAGCCACTAGACTTCTGGAAGTCTTCTAAAATCACCAAAATAACCTCCTTTTTGGTTCTCCACACTAAGGGGAATCCTATCCATGTTGAGCCTTCTACCCTTAGCATGGAAACACCGATGGCTAGAAACACCGAGAGGTTGTCAGGTGAACAGTTTTAACCCTAGATCTGCACGAGAGCCATGCTAGATAAAAATGGAAACAGGGTGCCCTAAACGGTTTGGTGAATTAGACAGGGACTTAATCGGTGTAACTTAACCTTATGCAAATATCATTTTAAGCGTGAAATATGTGAGATCTAACCGATGATTAATAAATGCGATAATAAAGAAAATAATGCTGAACAATGATGACAATATAGAAATAACAGAGTAACTGGGATGAGAAAATGCACCACCACAAAGTCGCAGGTTTGATTCTCTTCTCTGCTTGAAATTATATAATGAGTCATGCAATGCCAAAGGCACACAGAGTATCCAGGAATGACCAGAATGCTTGAAATGCCTCAACTATGTTTTTAAGTGTAAGTTTCAAAGCCAACAATACAAAATGCCAACAAACAAAAAAGATAATGCTAAACGCCAAAGAAAACAATTCCAACTGCTAAACTTTGACAACAAATTACCAATTTTCCAGCTAGGGGATTTCACAATTTTCCAACGCTTTGAATTGCTAATTTTCCAACCCTTTGAGCATTACTTGTCAGGGTATTTATAAGGCTAGGAGCATGCGAGAAATGAGGCTTGGATGACACATGTCCTAGTCCCACGAGATGCTGACATGCCCGTACTATATGGAGATGCAAAAGTCGGTTGTGAACTTACTACGCTAAAACCATGTGCTTTGAAGACTAGAGGTGTTGAATCAAGTGTGACAACAATGCAAACAAGGAGTGAAGCACATTGGAGTAGCATAGTTATTTGCTACGCTGTGCTACGCTATGAAGCGTAGCATGTTGGCATAGCGTAGCTACTTGATACACCGTGCTATGCTACATAGCGTAGTACAGTGTAGCCACCAATTTGAAGAAGAAAATTGCATTGAAGTCAACTACTGGAAGCCTTGGTGCATGTTGGGCTAACTTTTGAAGTGTTCCCTTTTGCATTTGCATCTTTGCTACGCTACATAGCGTAGAATAGCATAGTAGCTGACTTCATCTGCGACCCGTGTTGGAGTTAAAAATGCTTCCTTGAAGCTTGATTATGCTAACAACTGAAACCTTTGCTTTTGTGAAGGGAAGAATTTGAACTTGCTAAACTTGCATTTGAGACATCTTTTGTTGTTCTTGGATTATCGCTACGCTATGTAGTGTAGCACAGCGTAGTAGCCAACATATCCTTCATTTTGTTCAATCCACCACTTTCTGATGAGAAGCTTTGCTAAGGACTTGAAGTTGAACAAGGCAACTAGTTTTGAAGGTTGGAGTTCTTACCGAGTGTAATTTCCCGATTGGAGTCACTTAGTAAGCTAGGCCTTTCTAATTTGCCTTTGCTACGTTGTGCTATCCTGCATTGCGTAGCATAGCATAGCACTTTGTCCTGTAATGGTTTGCACTTGATTACTTGAGCAACTATCTTCCAAAGCCTACTACGCTACATAGCATGACATAGCATAGCAAACTTCTTCACTAGAAAACTTGTCAAACTATTTTGTCCATCCTCAGCACCATCGACAACTCCAAGCAAGGTTTCCGAATAGACTGTCAACCGGATGAATCACCCAGGTGGGCAGGCCAGAGAGTCCATCGGGTTGTCAGCTCTGGAGGTAGAAAACTTGCCAAGCTAAACATTCTAAACTCAGTGCATTCATTTCCTACCAAACGGTCATGAGGCTCCACTTATGGAAACTTTTGCTTCAATTCCAAGACCCTAGTGAATTAAGAGTGCCTTGAAATTTTATAGTGTTTCATTGGCCCCTCTTTGTTGACATTTGGAGGATGGGCCCGAGAGACACTGACAAAGAATACGAAACACCACAAAAGACAAGATGCTAACATCACTCCTTGGTGATCGTTGAGATGTTGCTTAGCTATGCTTTGAGAGTGCTAGGATAGTTATGTAGGGAAAGCGAAAAGGATGGAGCTATTAGGATGATTTTAGGAAGGGAAAGAAGTAGCAATGCGGTCCCTCACTGGAGTGCTTGTGAGGGAGTTATTATGCATGAGAATCTTTCTTTTACAAGTGTCTGACCTCTCATCGAAATGCTTAGAGATGGTCAATGTGAAACAGCTAAGGTTCCATTTCTTTTAGACGCTTTTTTTTTTGCACGAGCTTTTGCTCTTTTATGCTTTTCTTTTGTTGTTCTGCCATTTACATTTGCAAATAATTTTGTCGCAAGACAACTGTTTCTTTCCCAAGATGAGTTGCATTACATCCATGTGGGGCTTTAACCTGCCTACAGATGCTTCCCATGTGGTGAGTTATGTTATGTGTGTCATGGACTTTGTGGTTGGGCATACGGGAGGGCTTTACAGGCATCAAGAAAATTCAAAAAAGAGGTGAGAGTGAGAATTATGGGTGTAAGGAAGGAGGTAAAGGAGGCAAAGGGAAAGGATAATATGTGCACTTCGAAGTAGCCAAGCTAGTCAAGATGACCACCTTGTAACGATGTAGTGTCCAGCTGCTGTGGTGAAACACACCTCTAACCAACACCCCTCCAACACGTATCTTGCAAACACAACAGAGAGTAAAGGTATTTCTTGCTTTGGATGTTGCTAGAACACTAGACATTGTTGCTGAGGCATGCAATGTCCAAACAAAAAAGGCCAGCAGTAGGTCTAGTAGCATCAGCATGGAGAGGTAGGCATAGAGGCAGCTGGGAATTGTGGTGATGCGAGTGCTCAAGAATCCCCGCCCAAGGAAAACATCATGCAGTTCAGCTATGATATAGGCTATCCAACAACTGAACGTCTTTTGAACTCGGGCAATGGTAGGGGCTAGAGGATAGTAACATTGTGGCTGGGCCACAAGAGTGCTAGGACTCCAGCAGCAGGCATCGACCATAGAAGCTACTACCAGGGTGATGAGCTATGGTGGCGGTAGCTCCAGAAGGTCAGCAAGATGTCAAAAGACATCTCCAGAGGATCAGTAAGATGCCAGGGGTAGTGGCATTGCACATATTCCCAAGGGTGTTTTCTTAGCATCGTGAACTACATTCAGGAACCTAGTTTAAGGTCCTAGTAGAGCATCTGATGTGCTGGTTTAAGGTCCCAGTAGACCATTGTGCTAGTTTATCATCGTATCAGATGGTGGATGTGCTAATTTAAGGTCCTAGCAGATCATCTATGCTAGATTATCATCGTAGCGGATGGTGGATAGGCTAGTTTAACATCGTAGAGTACGCGCTTTGCCAGTTTTACGTTATGGCAGATAGTTTGTGCTAGTTTATAGTCATAGCAGACTACCTTTGCTAGTTTTACATCATAGCAGATGTGCTTTGCCAGTTTTACATCGTAGCCAACATTTTGCTTACCTTTTCCAATTTTACATCATAGTAGACATTTTGCTTACCTTTGCTAGTTTTACATCATAGTAGACGTTTTTCTTACCTTTTCCAGTTTTATGTCATAGTGGACATTTTCTTATCTTGCTCATGCATCAAATGTAGTATGGCTTGAGGTATGAGTGATTCACAGGATTTGCGAACTCGTTGTCATCCATGTCTGCCAACTTGAAGGCCCTATTCCCATAGGCTTTTATGACCATGAATGGACCTTCCCAGTTTGTTGAGAATTTGTTCACATGCTCACGGACAGCCTTGAGAATGAAGTTCCCTTTTGTATCAGCCGTTGACATGGATTTACATGATGCTTATGTCGTTACCTGTCTTGATAATACTCTATGAGACCCAGTGTCTATGCGTGTTCCTCTTCTATGGAGTCAAGGTCGATGATCCTCGACTCGTTGTTCTAGGATTCCCTCACGACGTTCGATAGGATCATTCGAAGTGATGGTACCTACAACTCAAGAGGTAATACCACTTCAAATCCATAAACAAGACTATAAGGTGTCTTACTTGTCATTTTCCTACACATCATCCTGTAAGCCCATAGCACATGGAGGATTTGTTCATGCCATCACCTCTTGCTATTGTTAAGCATTTTCTTGAGCAACTTGATGATGGACTTTTTCATAGCTTCTACTTCTCCATTCATCTATGGGTAGTATGGTGAGGAGAACGATTGCCTAATGTCAAGATTGCTACAAAATATTTTGGTTTCCGCACTACTGAACTGTGGCCCATTGTTGATCACAATAGTCATGGGAAGCCCAAACCTTGTCATGATGTTCTCTAAGATGAAGTGGCAAATTTGTTGGGATGTAGTTTTCCTAAGGGGAATAGCCTCCACCCACTTCGTAAAATACTCGGTTGTGGTGATGATGAAGCTATGCCCTGTGGAAGACTTAGGCATGATAGGTCCTATGATGTCTAGTCCCCATCATTGGAATGGCCACGTGATCTGCGTCGGATGCAACTCTATAGGTGAAACGTGTATGAGATTTGTGTATCTTTGGCATGTATCACAAGTCTTGACTTTAACTAAACAATTGCGCTCCATGTGAGGCCAGTAGTACCCTAGGCATCTGATTTTTGTAGCCATGGCCCTAGGTGCTATGTGTCCACCACACAGTCCCTCGTGTACCTAATTAATGACCTTCTATGCTTGCTCCCCATTTACACATGCCAGCAATATCCCATCAAAGGAGTGTCTGCACAAGGCATTGTCTCCCATAAGCACATATTGCCGAGCATGCTTGCGGATCACATCTCTCTAGGCAGATGTCAATCCACATGGGGGCTCACCATATTGTAAGTAGGCTTTAATGTTGGCGTACCACTCCTGGGTGTCCACAGTGCTTACAGAGGCTACTTGTACTGCTTGAGTGATAGGCTTCGTACACTCGGTAATCAAAGCTGGTAAACTTGCGAACAGATGTGGTGGCACATTTAATGCTAAGGTGGCTAGAGCATCTGCTACGATGTTTTCATTCTGCGACACATGTTGAATGTCCATTGTTGCAAACTGTTTAAGCAACGTTTTCGCTAGGTTGCAAGCTACACAATGAGTTGATGTGTAGCTTTGCAAGCGTAGACCTTAGTGATTTGATTCACAACGAGTTGTGAATCCCTGCGAATCACTAGATGTTGAATGCTTAATCTTGGGCTACTAAGAAACCCCTGAGGAGTCCTTCGTACTCGACCATGTTGTTCGTACAAAAGAACATAAAATGATAAGAAAAGGGTTGCATTTACCCAGAGGAAAACATGATGATGGCAGCTGCACTACCTCCTCACACGGTTGAGGCATTGTCGAAATGCAAAGTGGCTTCAAGATGTGACAAGATAGTATTGATAGTGCTAACATGCTCATTAGGGAATTCAGGATCTATGATTGCTACATTGTCGACGGGTGAGGTTGCGAGTTGCGTAGCTATGGCTTGACCTTTTGTTGATGATTGGCTCACATAATGCAAATCGAATTCCATTGTTATGGCTTTCCACCGGGCTATCCTGCTACTTTCGTATAGATTATTTATGATAGCCCGAAGTACATTTCTCTTGGAAATCATGTTAACTTTACTAGGAAATAGGTAATGCCTCCACTTCTTTAACGCAAACACTACGGTAAGGTAGTTTCTCTCCACCTCATTGTATCTTACCTCATACGCTATCAATGCATGAATTAGATAATACACTGGAATCTCAGAGCCATCATCTCGTCTCTGACATAACAGTGCCACGATAGACATGTCCAAGGTGGCAAGGTAGATGAAGACATGCTTATCCCTCTGCAGTGGGTAAATAGTTGGGAGGTGTAAAAGCTCTCTCTTTAGATCATCAAAGGCTTGTTGGCATTGTGTTGTCCATTCTAAGTTAACCCCCTTCTTTAGTAGATGTTGCATGGGGTGTAACTTGTCGATCAACTTTGCTATAAACCTCTTGATTAACTATACCCTACCTTGTAACCCACGTAATTCTTTAAGGTTTGTAGGTGGTGCTAGATTAACGATGGTCTTGACTTTGTCAGGGTCCACTCATATTCTAGCCTCTGATACTACAAACCTTAACATGCGTGTGGTTCTCACCCTGAAGACATACTTTTTGGGTTAAGGAATAAATCATGCATCTAAAAATGCTTAAGAACTACACCTAGATCGTTAGGATGATCAGCAGCCTCTTTAGATTTGACCGCTATGTCATCCATGTAGTCATTCAGCGTTTCTAAGATGTAGTCGCTAAAGATGTATGTCATGGCTCTCTGGTAGGTTGCTCCAACGTTCTTGAGCCCAAAGGGCATCATAGTATAACAGAAAGTCCCCCATGGGGTCATGAAGGTTATTGTTAACTAATGCTCTGGGTTGATGTGAATTTAGTTGTAGCCAAAGAAACTGTCCATGAAGGATAACAGAGCATGACCAACAGTAGTGTCAATGAGTTGATCGATACTCATCAGTGGGAAGTCGTCTTTGATCATTGATTTGTTTAGATCCTGGAAGTCTATACAGATATGTATTCCTCCCATTTTCTTAGAAACCACAAGGATGTTTGACATCCACTCTGAGTAGTCAACTACCTAGATGAAACCAGCCTGATACAGCTTGGTGATTTCATCCCGTACGGCTAGTGCGATCTTTGGTTTAACCTTGTGAGCCTTCTACTTAACTATTTTCATCCACGGATCTAAGAGAATGTTGTGCTGTATAAGCGTTGGGTCTAAAGCCAGCATGTCGTTGTAAGACCATGCAAATACTTTGATGTTATTCTGCAGTACCTTGGCTACATCTTTGTACATTTGCAAATCTAAGAGGGAGCTAAGCTTTAACATTTTTATTTTCCCCCTAGATGTGGTCACAAGCATCTTGATGAGAGGATCCTGGATTACATCCCTGGCCTCTAAATCTAGGGCTTAGACCAGATGTTCAGGCTAGTCTAGGAATGTTTCTAAGGACACCATAGTGCTTTCTATAGGTGAATCCTAGTCTATTAACTTTGGGTTCAGCTATCTTGCAAGCTCACCGTGTGGACCTGTCAAGGCTAGAGGTGAAGAAAGATCATGGTGCATCGCCATTCTTGCTCAACCTACCACAATGAGATAAATACCTAGTCAAGAGATACCTATTTGTAGCAATAGTGCATAGTAAGCATTTGTAAAGCAGCGATGAGATGTGAACAGTTGAATTAACTATAAAATATGATGAGATATTTTCAACCTACCAGTTTAAATTCATAGCGGACTGCCTAGATTCAAAAGTGTAAAACTGCTACTTCAAGGTCTTTGCAGATCGCTAACAGGTTACGTTTGCCAATTAAAAGTATTAGTTTAAGGTCTTTTTGGACCACTAACGAGATTGAAGTTATGAGTTAAAATTGCTAGTTTAAGGTCTTTGCAGACCTCCTGGATGCAAAAGTTTGAAGCTGCTAGTTTAAGGTCTTTGTGGACCATTTGGCTAGTTATTTTTATGAAGGCCAATGGCTAGTTTAAAGTGGGTCAAAGTTTTTGGTCTAGCCCACTTGGCATAATGTAAATAGTGCTGCTATGCTATGGGGGAATGCTACGCTATATGGAACATCCCTCATTAATCAGGGAGAGAAAATGATAAGTTCTCTTTTACCGTTTTAGCTATAAATAGGGGTTTACCCCCGATAAACTTATCATTTTCATCGTAATAGTGCAGAGCCTTCATTTTCAGCGTAGAGTGATTATGTTAACTAAGAGCAAGGTGATTCAGTGTAGCATCCAAGAAAGAATCAGCAACCGAAACAATGGCTCCCAAGAGAGAACACAAACACCTAGCACTCACCAAGGTGAACGAAGTGAACGAGAACCTGGGGCATGTGTCATAGGTGCGCGTCGCAGTGCGAGAGGAGACCTCATCAGCCCAGTAAGTTGCTACGCTATTCTCCTTTGTTTTTTCTCTGCTTTAGTTATTACTTCCGCTTTTTATGCTTTCTTTTCTATGATTTTTATTATGCAATCTATGTTTTCTATCATTTTTTTGTTACCATTTTGGCCATTACACAGTCATTGTTGCTAATTCGGCCATGACGGGTGTACGGATGCCACGCTAAGGTTGCATGCAGTCTTGCCTAAACCACCATTGGTGTGGCTGGCTTGCCATAGAAGCTTAGGCAATTTTAGTAACTCAGCATGCAAATAGCGTAGCGTATGACCCTCAAGAGGGTTTGGCCATGTGCATGATTTGACAGCGTAACACATGTTTATCGTGGTGTAATACAAATTGTTTTGTTAGGCAAAAAATTTGTCGAAACTAGTGCAGCGCATTGAATTCTTTCTTGTCAAAAGATTTGTGTTTAGCTTTTCATTGGTATGCTAGGCTAATTCTGCTACGCTATTGCCTTCATGTTTTTTGCTACGCTACCTGCATGGAGAGAATCATGCTACGCTATCTGCTAATTGCTAATTCTACTACGCTATATGCGAACCTTACTCGAACATGACGTTAACATTTTACCTTGTGTTATGCAGGATGGTGCTAAGGCCAATCTTAATTTTCCTAGAAATCGTAGGGGTCCTGTGCTGCCTGAGCGAACTGGTGGCCAACATTCCTCTACCTCATGCGCGTGTGGGATAGTAGGAGGTTTGGTTCCAGGAAGGCACACATGACTTCCTGTAATTTCTCCTCCAACACTTTAGTGTGATCGTTTGATCACACTTGTTGGAGGAGGTAGTAGCCTTAGGAACAGAAACCCTATTGCCTGGGGCAAATCAGGGTATTCTAAGATTTTTGACAGATGGAGCAATTAGGAGCGGGCAGAGAGAAGGATCTAGTCAGCACCCAAAATGTTTGAGGCATCTAGCTTTGGTCTGGGAGATGCCCGAATACAATTGCTACCATTCGTACAACACTTTGTTTATTGCCCGCCACATGAGAACTTGTTTTCAAAACCCACCAGGAACTTTTTACTGTGCCGACAGGTGAGTCCTATAAACATATTCTACTATGCTATGCAATACTTGCTACACTAGGGAAATGTTATTAACGTGTTTTTGTTACCAAGTTTTTCATCAACAAGAATGGACTTCACGGTGATACGGATGTGTCGGCCTTGGCACAGATGGTGCTGTGGGAGTTTTCTTCCACTAAGACTATGTGCACAGGTGTGATAGGCCAATGCAAGGGTAAGTACAAAACCTACCCAACCTGGTACTCCCAGCCCTATGACAGGTGCAAGGAGTTCGATTGGTTGGATGGGGATTGGGAATCCCTTAGGTTGATCACCGTTGAAGATGTATTGGTGGATCTTCTACCATTTCCATTGCCATTTAAACCTGGTAAGCTAAATAGTGAGTTGTTTGCATGTTCAAGTGTTACTCCTATTTTTATGCTATTTTTTTTATCTAAGTTTTTACTTTTCTTCTTGTGTGAACTACCATAGTGGTGAAGAATTCCAAGGAAGTGATAGTGATCACTTCTGGGCATCATAAGGCCAACATCTACTTCAAGTATGGGGAGGTAGATGAGACCTAATGCTAGCTTTGCAACGGGGCCCCAGAATCACTGACAAACCATCTTCAGGACATTGGGCTCATGGAGTTGTTCCTGGCCATGAACCCAAGCATCCCTATCACTAAGATGCTCACCCTAGCCGACTCCTTCTCTGAAAAGGTAGACTATTTCCGCAAAAGCGTGCATTGTGTGCTGGTGGTCCTTAAAATCAATGACCAACTATTCATGGACCTCTTTAGTGTCCCCACTAATGGTCTCCCCATAGGGGCAAAGACCAAAAAATAGGTGAACCATCAGGGAGACATTGAGGAGTGGCTAGGGGTGGCAAAAGGATGAAAGGGGATCCTTATGGAAAAAGCAAGGCCGAAAGCAACCAAAAACATTTACCCCATCTTCCGTGCCCTTACTTTTCCCAAGCTACTTTCCCAAGGAAAGATCATTAGGATTGAGTAAGCTTGGGTGATGAGGGAGGTAATGGAAAAGGGGGCCCGTTACAACTAGGCTAGGCATCTCTGCAAAGGCCTACAAGCTGAAATGGTCAAGCTTCATAAGAAGCATGCGTCCCATTTCAACATGTACCATGCCTTTTACGTAGCCTGCATGCGACATTTAGCGAAATTCTTGGTGGTCTATGAGAATGAAGTTTGGATAATGCAAGATCGTAACCAGATTTCAAAGCCATGGATCTGCCAAGTCTTCTGGACCACCCAAGCCCAGGATCCCCCAGAAGCTATTGGGGATTCATTTTCCCTGACTACTAAGGATCAGGTGGCCCGCAACTTCCATGGCCAGCATAGCGTGGATGAGGTGCCCCCTACTGCTACAGGTAGTGTATCATAGGGGAAATGTCTCATCGCAGAGATGGTGGCCACCAAGTTGTGAAGAAAGAGGTCTCATCTAGTTGAGGAGCCTCCTCGTACAGAAGAAGAAGAGGGACGGGCACTGCGGTTCAAGATACGCAGGATATAGCCCCCCCTTGGTAAATGCTTTTCTCTATGCTTGTTTCTTCACCTGTTTGATTAATGCCCACTATGCTGTGATACGCTAGGTAGCGTAGCGTAGCATAACATCCATATTAAGTTAACATGCTATAAGCTAATGCGAACACACTTTGCTACCATAGGAAGAAGAGGAAGAAGAAGAAGGCAACGAAGAGGTGTCGACCCCCAAAATGGGGGTGGCTAATAAAGATGCAGGGGCCTTGGCCACAGAGGGAAGGGCCTCGGTCAAGAGAAAAGGAACCCCCACCACAAAGGAAGGGGCTCCCATCAACAAGGAAAATGCTCCTGCAAATGAGAAGGACATGTTTGGTGATGAGGAGGATGCTAGTGCCTTAAAAAGAAAGGCCCTAGTGAATAAAGAGGAAGCCCGTGTTAACTGGGAATGGACCTAGGCTGACGATCCCTTTGTTGAATGCAGTTTAGCATCGAAGGAGTAGATGAACATAGAGGGTGCTGCCATAGTGTTAATCCAGCAAGGAGGGGAGCTACNTGAGTTTGACCACATATTTCACAATGTGCCGATGGGTGTCCCCCCCCCCCTGCTATCACCCCTGAGGGTTTGCTAGGTAGGAGCCCTTACACTGTCATTTTCATTACTCATTAGCCTTATTGTAGTCCACCTTAGTCATGATTGATGCATCTAATTATGTGGTAGACACCACTGTTAACACTACAGGACCTTCCTTGATCTAGTTGGAACCATGGGCTGAGACCCCTGACAAGCTTACGTTCATGCAGCGGGTTGTCGATGACATGATTGGCCATCTCAAGAAGGTCGATCCAGAAGTGGGTAAGTGAAGTGGCTATGCCAGTCTCTTTAAGTTGCTATGCTAGACTTTTTGAATTGCTGAACTTTTCTACGCTACTATGACTAATGCATTTTTTATGTGATAATAGCCTCTTGCCTCAAGTGGGACCCGAAAAAAGTAGTGAAGGTGGACACTATGCCTACATTCCCACCTGAAGTGACCAAGGTTCCTCGTCACATATATGAAAAGGCTAGTAAATGTGCATTGCACTCGACATGCTCCTTATGGGAGTGTAGGCATGTGAATGAAGACTTGTGGAAACAGGTCCAGAGGTAGGAGAAAGAAAAGGCCAATCTAACCACTGAGGTAGGAGACCTCCGTTCCAAGAACAAGTTCCTCTTGGCCTGTGATACCAAAGATGGCAGTTGGCACATGGCTTTCATAGATTATACAAGATATTGGATGGTTGTGCGGTGCAACAACGAGGCCACCTAGGAAATAATTGATCAGTGGATGTAGATGGACTTGTTGGCTTAGAAGAACCAAGACTGGAAGGATTATAGCACTAGAGTTTATGAGTGAGGGTAGTCCTAGAAGAACCACAAATATATGTATAAACTAGAACGTGCCACCTATCGTAAATAATACCGAGATGCTTCGGTGAAGTTGTATACCCATGAAGCATTCCTAGATGCTATTGGTGCTTCTGAAGCCTACAACAAGTTCATGTAGCAAGTGATAGTTAGTGAATCGCCTAAGTCGGAAGTGAATCTTCCCACAGGTGAGATCGCCACTACCTCCTTTTCTCCAAGACCACCAAGATGGATGGCCATCGAAAAGGAGAAAGCTACAGCAAACGCTAAACTGAGCAATAGGCAGTAGGCGGATATTACAGAGGAGGAGGTCTGATCGAATTGGATCGTATACCCCCCAAGATAGACATGGGGCCATCTTGGGTTAGTAACTTTCTGTGATGGAATAGTTTATGCTTTAATAGCCTTTATGTGTAACTCTAGCTAACTAATTTATTTTTATGATGCAGATTCTGGATGAAGAAGTAGGGCCCCTAGAGGACAGAAATGATGATGTAGAAGAAAGTGATGCAGAGGGAGATGATGCAGGGGAAGATGACATATGATAGCAGGGGCTTTTGATTTTTGTATTTTTGTAAAACTATTGCAAACATTGTCTAAGTGAAATTTTGAATGAAAAATAGGTTATGGCAAGATTGATGCTACTCTAGCTTAAGTTTTACATATGTTATCTACGTGATTGATTTCTATGGTTTTCATTTTAGTTTTAGGCCATTTCAGGTCATGTGTAGTTTTAGGCCATTTTGGGCCATGTGTAGTTTTAGGCCATTTCAGGCCATCGCTAGTTTTAGGCCATTTTAGGCCACCGCTAGTTTTAGGCCATTTTAGGCCATCGTTAGTTTTAGGCCATTTTGGGCCACTGCTAGTTTTAGGCCATTTCTGGCCATGGGGTAATATAGTTTTAGGCCATTTTGGATCATGGTGTAGATAGAAGATACGTTAACAGTTTTTTAAAAAAAGTAAGTTGATGTACCTAGCGTAGATGAATGGATGAAAAGCCAATAAGCGGTAAATGTACAAAGGGTGTTAATTGGGTAGGAAGTAGTGGGGTTTCTATGCTATGCGTAACTGCTTTCTGACCCATCATGGATTGGGCGAGGCGTAAGGCCAAGATGCTTTTCTAGGGCATTCATCCACATCATTGTCCTCCACCTGGAAGGGCAACTCGGCCCACGCATTTTTGTTTTCTGAGCCAGCATGTTGGGCTGGCTCCTTCGCTAAGCAGTTAGTATCTACGGAGACAAGCACTTCATTCTCGAAGGTTATGACCTCTGAGCCCTACTCCATATCTATGTTATTTATCACTTGTGTTGCTACCTCATCACCATGGATCACCACCTTCCTACCTGCATAGGGTAGATGGATCTCTTGATGTATGGGCGAAGAGACTACCCTAAGTTGTGCTAACCATGACCTCCCCAAGATCAGGTTAAACTTGGGCATCTCTTCCATCATGATAAATGTTGCATTCATGGGGAACTGGTCCCCTACCACAAAGTCAATGTGGACAGTGCCTTTCACCATGACCTGTACCCTATTGAATGAATTCAAGCATGATGTTGTCGTGGGTCTGATTTGGTCTACCAAACCCAGCTTATTCACAATGGGGAATGGGATAACGTTCATAGGAGCCCCATCATCAACATGTACCCTTCGGATCTTATGTTGACCAACTCGAATTATGATGAAGAGAGGTGTTGTAGTCACCTGACCCTTTTTAGGGTCTTCCCTAATGGACTTGTCACAGAAAGTCAATTGGGATGGTTGTGGTTCTGTAGGTGCAGAAGGAAGCATGACCGAGTGGATTGCTTTCTCTTCTTTTGGCATGTTCTTGTCAACCAGTATTTCTGTTAACATGTGAACCAGAGCCTCACGGTGTATAGTAGAATTCATAATCAGGTCATACAGGCTCAATGTCATGTTTTTCTACTTTAGAGCCTACTTGACCTGAGTCAGAGCGCTTAAGAGGTCTAGGCCACCTTCCTGTTTACTGCCCTTCTCCTCTTCCATTCATCCCAAGAGATGAATTTCCCAAGGAGGGACAGTTTTGGGTCTCGGATCAAACCCTTTCAGGCAAGGTGGCTATGACCATACACGCGTAGCAACATTATCTTTTGGCAACGAAGACATAGATGCAGAGGGCGAGAACATAAGCTTGGAAGTACATGGAGTGATATGTTCCATTGACACCTCACCTGTTAAAAGCTCTCCTTGTTTCTTTGGATGAGAAGGTTGTGGTGTTGTCTTATGCGGGGTGGGGACGGTTGAATGACTCGGCCCCCTAATAATAAATGGTGCTAGTGGTGCTAATGCATATGGTGGTGGTGTGGTTTTTCTTATAGGCAGTGTAGGGGTGGATGTTTGATGAGGGACTCTCAGGACAAATAGTTGTTGCAGAGTTTGTTTAGCTGCTGGTGGTGTTGGTGCGCTACGCTGAGGCACAAGAACCAAAAATGGCTACTGGGACGGTTTAGAATTACCATCAACACCGATAGTATTGATAATGTACCCTGCATTGTTGGCATTAAGCCGATCCATGTAAACATATAGAGATAGATTTTTGGGATGCACTGGGTTACTTTCATCTAGAACCAGTTTCCCTTAATCAATCATTCTTTGGATGTCATCTTTTAATGCCATGCAGTAATCTGTGTCATGACCACACTGTTGATGGTAGTCACAGAACTGCTCTAGCTTGAAATTCTTAGGAACTGGTGGCTCATTGGGCAAGGCCAAGGAGGGGTTCCTAAGGAGTTCATAGTACCGTTGATGTTTTTTGGCTCCCTCCTTTGACATCCACTTGTGTTGAATATACCTCGTTACTAGTAATTGCTTCAGAAGTTCTGAAGGCTTGATGGGTAGTGGAGTATATTTAGAGTGATCTTTACGCTCAAAGTTTGGCTTGGGTGGTGTGGATGCTTCAGATGTAGATGTGGAGGGTTGAGCTGTGTTGCCCTAGTTGGGCTTGGGCTTAGTTGCTGCTACGGCTGCCTTCTTGTTATTATTGTTTTTGGGCTTGGCTTCATTTGCCACAGTGGCCACTATGGCTATTGTAACCTTACCCTTGTCTTTTTCCTTCTTCACAAAGGTGTTCTTATATGCAACGTAGGCTGGGTCTTTGCTTTCCTTGAATGAGTCTTGTATTCTCTTGGTCTAGGAGAAAGCCTGACTAAGAGTCCGTGGAGCGAGATAGTACAGTTTTGACTTAATGAAGTTGTTCACTACACCCTTAAAGATGGCCAGTAGATGGGCCTCTGCAATGGGCTCGCAGACCTCATTAAGGATAGCACTCCATCGTTGTATGAATTTCTAGACTGGTTCGAGTGGATCTTGCTTGATGCTCATTAACTGATCCAACGTAACTTCTAGTCTCAAGTTATAACTGAAACGTGTTATGAACTGGGTCAGGAGCTCCTCTAGGGTAGAGGAGCATGGAAGCATGCAGTACCAGTCCAGGGCTTTTCCCATCAAAGACATGGCAAAGATGTGGATGATTGTGTGTGGCCATTGTTGCAAATAAGGAACTCAAATCTGAATGTGACAAGATGTGCGTTGGGATCACCCTCCTTGTTGTATTTTGTGAAGTGGGGGAGGGGCATCCTAGGGGGTAAAGTTAGCATGGGGATTGTCAGGCTGATGGGATCATCCTGGTAGAAGTCCATTACTTGTACTGTGTCAGAACTGGTAGTCTTGAGGCATTTAATTTCCTCTGTAAGGGTCTAGATAAGCTGTAAGGCTTGATCTAGACCCAAGGATGATGCAAATGGCTGGGGAGTTGCAAAGGCAACTCCCATCTATGGAGTGGCAAGGTTAGCGATGTGACCCATAGGTGGTGCCGTTGGAGTGGCCCCTATGAAAGGTGCTTCTTGTGCTATCCACCACTCGGTAGGTGGTGCCTTTGGAGTAGCAACCACTGGTTGTGCCATGGGGTAGGTAGTTTGTGTAGCTGATGGGGTAGACCATAGTCCTGCACTTGGTTGTATCAATTGCAGGACCTAGTACATTTGGTGGCGAGCGTAGTGGGACATTTGTGATGGCTATGAAATAGGAGGAGAAGTGAATGGGGTCCACCATGCAGATAGGCCTGGGCCCATCGTTGATGGTGGGACAAGTGTAGATGCAGGAATGGATGTGGAAACTCCATACAACTGCGATGTAGGTACAGCATGAATGTAGGGCAAGGTAGCCATGATTGGTGAATAATGTGATGTAGGGATGGATTTTGAAATAGATTGGGGAGGGGTAGTGACTGAGAATGAGACAGGGGAGGAGGTGTGTTGATACGTCAAGGGCATGGCATGGCTATGTGTTGTTGATAAAACTACAGGTTGCGATGATGTGGATGTGATCATAAAGGGAGCAGTGGTAGAGAGCGGGTTTTTCCAGAAAGACGGGGTGGAAGGAATGGTGGCAGGGTTAGTTTGACCCCCACCCTTAGATTGGGAATCCAATTCCTCTTGCCCATCTAGGAACCCCTCATCATGGTGAGATGCCATGTCTCACGACTCCCTAGACCTAGTCAACCCCATTAGCTGATCTATGAGCCACTGATGAGTTTGCGTTAGAGGAATGGAAACACCAGGAGTGGGAAGAAATTCCCTCCCATTACAATAAGGGAACTCGAAGCTATGTTTGTCTTTGAGTTCTTGTGCTTCTAAGGGCATCTTTGCCTAAACCTTAGTGCATAGGAAGTTATATTGCTCGTATTGCTGAGTCAAGCCCTCAGGTGATCAGTTTTGGATCCTAAGAGATCGATGTGGCCCCAACACTAGGTTGGGCAGCTTCTTGGCACCTGTGGTGCCTTGAAGAAATCATTTTTATAAGGCTAAAAAGGGCTTGCAAACAAGGGAAATAAGGAGATCAAGTAGCTATCGGAGGCTTTCTATCCTGCAGAATTCTAGAGGAACTATCAGAGCGACCGATCTACACCACACGATGCGTAAACAACCACAAAAGGGTATCACGTTTAAGCTAGTGGGTGACAGGGTACAGAACGCATGTAGGACTACTGTCAAAGATGGAAAAGGCACTAAAAGGCCCTCCTTCTAGTGCCAGAAAACTGTAGCGACCAAAAATGTCAATTGCTGGAAACACCGAGAGGTTGTCGGGCGAACAGTTTTAACCTCGGATTTGTGCAAGGGTCATGCTAGATAAAAATAGAAATGGCGTACCCTGAACGGTCTGGTCGATTAGACAGGGACTTAATCAGTGTAACTTAACCTTATGTAAACATCATTTTAAGCATGAAATATGTGAGATCTAACCGATGATTAATAAATGTGATAACTGGGAAGAGAAAATGCACCACCACAAAGTCATGGGTTCGATTCTCTTTTCTACTTGAAAATGTATAATGAGTCATGCAATGCCAAAGGCACACAGAGTATCCAAGAATTATCGTAACACTCGAAATTCCTCCACTATGTTTTTAAGTGCAAGTTTCAAAGCCAATAGTACAAAATGCCAACTACTAAAATTCACCAACAAATTTCCAATTTGCCAACTAGGGGATTTCTCAATTTTCCAACCCTTTGAATTGCTAATTTTCTAACCCTTTGAGCATTGCTCGTTGGGGTATTTATAGGAGCACATGCAAAATGAGGCTTGGATGACACATGTCATGGTCCCCTGAGATGCTAACATCAAGAATGGAGGTGCTGAATCAAGTGTGACAACAATGCAAACAAGGAGTGAAGCACACTAGAGTAGCGTAACTATTTTCTATGCTATGCTACGCTATGAAGCATAGCATGTTGGCATAGCGTAGCTACTTGCTACTCTGTGCTACGCTATATAGCGTAGCACAACATAGCCACCAGTTTGAAGAAGAAAATCACATTGAAGTCAACTGCTGGAAGCCTTGGTGCATGTTGGGCTAACTTTTGAAGCGTTCCCTTTTGGTTTTGCATCTTTGCTACACTATGCTACGCTACATAGCATAGCATAGTGTAGCAGTTGGCTTCATCTGCAACCCGTGTTGGAGTTACAAATTCTTTCTTGAAGCTTGATTATGCTAACAACTGCAACCTTTGCTTTGTGAAGGGAAGAATTCGAATTTGCTGAACTTGCATTTGAGATACCTTTTGTTGTTCTTGGATCATCACTACGCTGTGCTATGCTATGTAGCATAGCACAGTGTAGCAGCCAGCATATCCTACTTTTTTTCAATCTACCACTTTCTGATGAGAAGCTTTGCTAAGGACTTGAAGTTGAACAAGGCAACTAGTTTTGAAAGTCAGAATGCTTGCCGAGTGCAATTTCCTGATTGGAGTCACTTAGTAAGCTAGGCCTTTTTTATTTGCCTTTGCTATGTTGTGGTACACTATGTAGCATAGCACTTTGTCCTGCAATGGTTTAAACTTGATTTCCTGAGCAACTATCTTCTGAAGCCTGCTACACTACATAGCGTGACGTAGCGTAGAAAACTTCTTCACTAGAAAACTTGCTGATGAGTGGTGAGGTACCCTTACACTCAACCATACAAATACAAGTGTTACATGCGTGATCTGGTCAAACTCCACAGACTACTAGTTGTGGCATCTAGACAATTAGCCTTAGGTCACAGTTCGCTATCTTCCCACTTGGACTAGTATTATCTTTGTCACATATGGTTTAGTCTAGAGTGAGGTGTATGATGTGGTTCCTAATCTAATGCTACTCCTGAAGGCAATGGAAAATAATATTAACTAAGCTAGGAGGAAAGGGTGAGAGAGAATCTAACTAGCCTAAGTGTGATGAGCATCCATTCCTTCATTATCCATACAAATCTTAGACTTCATGCATGACTACCACTGGGATTACCAAGCGCAGATCCTAGGTACACCACTGGTTTACCAAGTAGTCACACTTAAATGCTCGTAATCAAGTCGTACTCATTTCGTGTTTTAACATGAGATAAGGGAGAGAGAGATTAACTAGGAAAGTAGTAAATAACAATTAATTAAATGATTAAACTAAGTGAATGCTGCAATGATGAAGTAATCTTGATCTTTATTGCTAATCATGTGCGTGTCCAAGTACGTCACACTCGAATAAAGGATGTCGTACAATTACAATCACCACACTGCGGGCATACACTAGAAAATATTCTATCTCTAGAAGGGTAAAACTACCAAAGTTTTGCTAAGGGACTAAATCTAGATGCCTAAAATTGGGAAAGCCACCTCTTATTTATAGACATTACGGAAAGCCGTGATATTGCGTATGCAATATCGCAGCTGATGCGATATCATGGTTGTGATATCATATCATAGCTACTGTGATATCATGGCTGTGATATCATTTCTGTGATATCACAACCAGCAAATTCATGACTCATCATACCCCCATGATTGAATGAAAACTCATTCTTGAGTTACAGAGACAACAAGCTCCATTGATTACATAGTGGATAGGTATGGGATTATTGATTGACTAGAATGGATTCATGTCACAGTGTGGAGTGAAAACAAAATTGAGATACAACACAAAAGAAAATCCTATGATTACAAATTTGGTGGAACTCATGTAGTTCCTGGTGGCGATGGCTCCTCCATAGGTGTCTTTCCCTTTTCTTGTGCTCCAGGTTTTGGGATTTGATGGCATTGAAGTATGGCCTGGAGTTTCTCCTCTTGTAAGGCCTTGAGTGCCTTGGTGAGCATGTAAGTTTGCGCTTGTGCCATAGAGGCATCCTAGTCAGCCTTCTCTTTTTCTTCCACCATCCTTTTATTCTCTGTCAATAGTTTATTAAGTTGCTCGATTCTGAAAGTATCCAGCTGGATCTGAGCAACCTTTGGCCCTGTATTCAGAAGGTTTAACACTTCTGAAATGGCTTTAATAGAGAAATCAACAGCCATACCACAATTGTTAACTGTGGTGCCTTCTTCTTTATTGTGGCAAAATTGGTACATTTCCCCTAAGTCCCAGGCATCGCTTTTAGAGAGGGTAGGCCTTGATTGTATAGCAGCAGGGTCTTCTTGGTGGATACTGAATGACTGTTCCTCCTACTCTGCATGTTGTTTGGTAGGAACTTGTCCTTCACCTCTCCTAGGTCATTTGATAGCACCTTGAGCAAGACCTTCCTGTTGTCTACGTTTCGGGACCATCTGCAATCACACAGGGCCAATCATTAGTAAGGTTGTTACCAAAGTTAGGTTATACCTTACTACTTGCCTTAATTAATTAATTTGTTTATCTCCATGTGATATTGCCCAAAAGATTGTAATAATGAGTCCATTTTACTTAGGTGGTTTCCAATTTTAATCTCCCGGTGTACCTAAAGGATTAAATGATTTTTTTGGCACATTTTATTCTTAATTTACAACTAATTACCATTAATAATGTCCTTTGGGCAATGAAAAATTCCAAAAAATTTAGGCGCTATTCAGTAGGTGCCCCTCTCCCATGACTAAGCTAAACACTCTGGGTTCAATTAGGTTCAAATGGAATGAAAATCGAAGTACCAGCGAGCAACTTATGGATGTGAAAGCAAGGGGCGCGCAATCGCGAGTCGTAGAGAGGAATTTGAAAAAATTTCCCTACATGAACAGTTGCAAATGATGTTGATTAGCATAGGGGGATCATGTATATATATTTTCATCAAAGTTAGGGCACTTAGAGAATGTAATAAATTTTTAATATTTCTTTTGAAATTAAACGATGTAAACTAAGGACATATGGATGATTCTTAAAGGGTTCAAGGGTAATTCAACTAGTTCTGAAGGCACGAAAATTATGATGGTGTGGAATTTCTTAATAAGGACCTCGGATGGTAGAGAAAAAGGCTATGTGATGGTTCATAGGAACATTGAAATTTGGAGGGATAGTAATAAGGGAAAGAATATTATGAACAATAAGCTGAGGGTGAGAAATGGTGTGTGTGAGCTATATCATAAGTGAAGGTTACAAAAGATTACACAAGTGGATCCTCCCCAAAGTAGGTTCCAACCTATAGTGCCCTTGTGTAAACACACTTAAAGTGTCTGTGGGGACTATAAGGGTTACATGTAATCTTCACTAACTCCACAAAACACACACATGTAATTATCACCAGAATGAGGTAAGAATTCTATGTTACACATGACACAAGCTACAATTACATGAATAGTGAGATGAGACAAACTATAGAAAGGGATTGTAGAGATTGGGACATGAGGTAACTGACCCAGGGCACAGTGAATCCTGCATGTAAAGCATGATTAATGTGTCATTAACCCATCGTTCCAAGATCAGGACCCATCATTCCAAGATCAAGACCAAGTCCACTCCTCTAATCAATGACATCGCATTGTTTCATCCCATGATGAGCAACTATGAGAGTACCATAACAACAAGGCATACGATCACTTGGTGTTTCATCCAAGGGAGGAGTGATTTTTGTTTTGTGGCAGTTTTCTTCTTTTCTTTTTCTATTCTCTCTCTTTTTTTTTTCTTTTTTGAATACTAAATCTAGAGAAGCCACCAACCTTCAAGCATGGGTGCATGTCTTTCTAGTGGGATCCCCTAGAATAGCATTGAATTTTTGAGTGCCCTTTTGATTACTCTTACTCCCATTTTTCATTAGATCTACTAGGATCTTAGTACAACCACATTGCATGATAACTCCCACAAAGGTCACCAAAGAGAATCCACAAGTCCCCCTTGACGTCACACCCTAATCATTCCCTCTTGGTCCATCCTTCTTCATTATGGGTACAATGAACACAAAATTAATTTTAAGTTTTAAGAATTTCAAGAATATCATTGTAGCCTCGAACAAAACCTTTTATTTGTAGAATGGATGAGTGGGTGTAATGGGCTAACTATCCAAATAATTGATCACTTGAGACATGACAAGATAGAACACACCTCAACCAATGATCCACATGAGTGTTTTATTCATAGATGAGATTACTTAAAAAAGTGTAAAAAGAGAAAAATACTTAAAAAGAAAAAAATACCAAAAGGACAAAAAGATAAAACAAGGAAGTTGAAAAATGAAAAACTGGAAAACAAAAAGTTATAAAATTAAAGAAAATGAAAAATATTTATTAATCCTACTTGCTATTAGAATGGGGGATCTCCCTCATAGCTAAACGTTTGAGGATGGCAAGGATTAATAAATTACGATGGGGATCCTTGCATGTTGGAAGTATTCTGGCTTGGTCATATTTACCCAATCAGGTTTCACACACTTGATTATAATAAGCATAGTGGGGAAATTTGTGCAATGTAGTTCCCGGATAACGAGTTGACGCACTATGATGTTGGTGACCGTTAGATGGTATTCAAGGATTGGGTTGTTGCTCTCCATTCATGCATTAATTAGGTCGTATTGTTGTTGGAGTGTGAGTTGGTGGCCCTAATGAAGTTACATGAGGCGCTGGGTTCGAAGGTAAGGGTGCACCACAGTGTGGGACTTGTACTGAGTTGGAGGATGTAGTAGCCTCAGAATTTTGTTGTTCCTTCTTACGATTATGTTTAAAGAAGGGGCGTCTTCGATGTTGTTGAGGTCTCTCACTACTATTGGGAGTAGTAGCACAAGTAATGTTCACGGGTTGTTGCTATGGTGCAGACACCTTAGGAACAGTTGGTGGTGATGCAAAAGGAGGGAAAGGATGAAAATGTTGAAATTGAGGAGTATAAGGTGCACAAGGTGGTTTTTGTGTTGAAGGTATGGGCTGATAGTATTGAGGAGAATGGTACTATGGTGAGATAAACTGCATTGGCCTAGCTAGAGAAATAGGATGTTGAATGTGATAAGCATTTGGATTCGGATGATATGAAGGGTGTCTCCAATCTAAGGGTGGTCTCCCCCATGACTGGGATTGTCGCCATTGTGATCAAACACATTATCTCTATACGAATTCTAGATGTAACGTGTTTCCCCAATGCTCATATAAATGTGACAGGATTGGGCATTGGCCCTTGGGATGATTGTACAGGCATATGTTGCATTCATACGTATGATTGGCAGTTGAGCTCTTATTTTCCTTATCCCTTCTTTCCTATTTTCTACTATTTTGTCCTGCTTCTTGGGTTGTCAAAACTCTATCTCTAATAATATTGATATATTCTCCATACTTTTGATACGTCCATTCCAACATCTTATTGATCTTTGCCTTGACTTCTTCTAACAATTGTTATACTGGCAAAGATGGTTCTTTCACCTTGAGATTGGTTGATTTCTCCTTTATATGATTATGGACATTGGTTAAGTTGAGATTTTGGTCTCGTTGATGTTTTTCAACATTCTCCCATCTAGCCAATTCTCCTTCTTCTTTTGCTACCCACTTAATAACCTCTTGGACTTGATGGGTTCATAGTTCATATAGTTGACCTTGGGCATACATCCCTAGGGTTTCTCTTGTTGCATCACAAAGCCCATCAATGATATGGTACATTAGCCTTTCCTTGGAAAACCCATGGCCTGGATAGTTGTTTAACAGTGCATAATATCTTTCTAAGGCCATGTCCAAGGGTTCATGTTGTGCTTGTTTCCACTCTTGGATTTGTTTCCTCAAGGCTAACACTCTTGCATAGGTTTGATATTTTTCATTAAATACTTCTACCATTGTTGACCAATGTCATATTGAATTTGGTTTTAACGATCTATACCATACTTTTTCTTGGCCAAAGAGTGTCATAGGAAAGAGCTTAAGATTTTTCCAACTATTATCAATGTTGTTCCATGTGCAGGCATCGTAGAAGGCTTGTAAATGTTGATGCGGATCTAGGTCATAGCCTCCTGAAAAAGTAGGGAATAGCTTGGGTAGACGGATCTCTTTACGATGCCTATGGGAGATTCAAACAGCCTCTTGTGTTGGTGTTAGGATCTTAGTGGATAGCAGGGGTTCATCATCACTAAGTATATTATGAGTTTGTGAGTTGGGATGATGTTGCCTTCATTTATGTTCGCATTCTTGATTTCCTTTGTGAGCTCAATTTTTAGTTCTACGTCGATCCCTTAAAAGATAGTCATCCATGTCACAATCTGACATTGAAGGAGTAGAGGAAGAGAAGGAACTGTAAAACTTGTTATGAATTTTTTAAGTCTTCCAATCATCCCCAAGTAAGTTCTTGTTAGTTATTGAGAAGGTCCTAGGCCTTTCAGGCCTCCTTGTTCTATGGGATGTCTCATCCTCACTAGAAATGTTAGAGTTGAATGACAAGAGTCTTTGAGTATCATTGGGGTGTTCATAAATGTATGGGACTCCTGCATAATGTTGAGTACTCCAATCATCATTGTCATCTAATCCGTTGGTTCTCCAATGAACTACCTCACTAGGTATGGCATTATCACAGTCTTGTAGGAGAGCCATGGTTGTGAAATTATGTGTGAATTTGTATGTGACTTTTTATAATTATTTCTTCCTAAAATATATATCGTTAATTCCTATACAGTGACCTTGTATGATATAACTAATCTAGATAACTAGCACTATCCCTAGCAACGATGCCAATGATGAGTGGTGAGGTACCCCTACACTCAACCATATGAATATGAGTGTTACACACATGATCTGGTCAAACTCCACAGACAGACTAGTTGTGGCATTTAGACAATTAGCCTTAGGTCGCAGTTCGTTGTCTTCCCACTTGGACTAGTATTATCTTTGTCATGTATGGTTTAGTTTAGAGTGAGGTGTATGATGTGGTTCCTAATCTAATGCTACTGCTGAAGGCAATGGAAAATAAGATTAACTAAGCTAGGAGGAAAGGGTGAGAGAGAATCTAACTAGCCTAAGTGCGATGAGCATCCGTTTCTTGATTATCTGTACATATCTTAGACTTCATGCACAACTACCATTGGGATTACCAAGCGCAGATCCTAGGTACGCCACTGGGTTACCAAGTAGTCACACTTAAATGCTCATAATCAAGTCGTACTCATTCCGCATTTTAACATGAGATAAGGGAGAGACAGATTAACTAGGAAAATAGTAAATAACAATTAATTAAATGATTAAACTAAGTGAATGCTGCAATGATGAAGTACAATTACAATCACCACACTACGGGCATACACTAGAAAATATTCTATCTCTAGAGGGGTAGAACTGCTAGAGTTTTGCTAAGGGACTAAATCTAGATGCCTAAAATTGGGAAAGCTGCCTCTTATTTATAGACATTATGGCATGCCACAATATCGCGTATGCGATATCGTGGCTGATGCGATATCGCAGGTGCAATATCGCGTACACGATATCGCAGCCCATGCGATATCAAGGCTATGATATCATGGTAGCAATATCATAACCACTGTGATATCATAGCTGTGATATCACGTCAGTGATATCATAGCCAACAAATTCATGACTCATCACTTGCCAAACTATTTTGTCCATCCTGAGCACCATCGACAACTCCAAGCAAGGTTTCTGAATAGACTGTCAGCTGGGTGAATCACCCAGGTGGGCAGGCTAGAGAGTCCATCGGGCCTATCAGCTCTGGAGGTAGAAAACTTGCCGAACTAAACAGTCTAAACTCAGTGCATTCATTTCCTTCCAAACGGTCATGAAGCTCTACTTGTGGAAATATTTTCTTCAGTTCCAAGATCCTGGTGAAGCAAGAGTGCCTTGAAATTTTATGATGTTTCATGGATGGATGGGAGAAAGCCTAAAAATCCTCTTACATTCTTTAAAATGATTGGATTTTGATCTTAGACATTGATAGCCAACACCAGCAATCCTATTGACACTCATGCATAGCTAGAAGCTAAAACATCCTTCCACCTAATCTTTCATGCTAAGCATAAAAGCCCCAACATGGAAAAATGGGGGGAAGCTCAAAAATTACCTAATGACCCTTGAAATGGTCATATTTTAACATTGGATGTCAGCAATAGACACTAGCTACCTTAGAAGCTTGCATGCATAGCTAGAAATGATGGAAAATGGTAAAAATTAGGGTTTCCTTTTTCCTCCATTCTAGGAATCACTTCTTCCACATTTTCTAGTGTGGACGAAAATGGGAAATTTTTTGGGGACTCCAAAATAGCCTTCAGAGACCTTGAACGAAGACCCAGAAGCCTTGTGTGTGTCTTAGAACCTTGTTTACACATCCTAAGATCCTTACGCCTATCAAAATCAATCATGAATATCCAGAAAGCCTTTTTCCCCCAATCTTCCATGTTGATCATGGAAACTCTAGCATGGAAAAAATCAAGAAAGCCCAAAAATTTTCTAGCAACCCTCAAAATGACCAAATTTTGACACCAAGCATACATAATCAACATTGGTAGCCTCAGAAACCTACACACATGACTAGGAATGATACAAATAATCAAAAATCTACTTTACCCTAGTCTTCCACATTAGGATACTATCCCTAGTGTGGAATATATGGGGGAAGCTCAAACACCATCTTGGAAACCTTCAAACTGGCCAAACATAAGTTGAAACCCTAGTCCTCAACCTTGGCAACACTGGAGGCACACATGCATGATCGATTGAGGCTAAAATTGGTCCAGATTTAGGATTTATGGTTCTTCCACATTGGATATCCCTTCCTCCATGCTTCCTATCATGGAAAATGAGGAGGCAACTCATTTGGGGCCTCTAAACACCTCAGAACGCAGCGTTCAAACTAACACATACGCTCATTTGAATGCAGACCAAATAACACACAGATATGCCAAAACAAATCATTTTATTGCACACATTAGCATTTACAGAACTGAAAGGAATGCTTGTTCTAGAGCAACGCGCATCACAGAACGATTTCTCTTTCAGTGGCGGAGAGAATGCTTAGTTTCTGAGCAGAGTGCATCAAGAAAATGATATCTTCTCCTTACAACTATTCACTCTTGCAGAAATAAACTCACACTTGCAGAAATAAACTCACACTTGCAGACTCCTTGCAGACTACTTGACTCACTTATGCTACTTGCATCTTGTGTGTCTCTACCCACACACACACTCCTATTTATAGCTTACAAACCGCTTTACATTAATGGGTGCCAACTGGGACGATCTGCTTTTTAGGATTCGAATCCACTTTAAGAGATTGTGGCAGATAGCTTTTTAACGTGACGGTGGACTATTTGGACCAAAATCGACACTATGTCCATCAGAATCGTCTGCACGGTTGTGGAAGTCTTCAGAGCTGTAATCATATC
>MNCI01015910.1:1156606-1169004 GCA_015680685.1 Gnetum montanum | reverse complement strand
CATTACCAAATCTACTAGTTTCACTAAAATATTGAGGAAAACTAAGAAATCTTTCATTTGGTAAACTAGGACGTAATCTCCTTGAGGAACGAAGAGTCCATCCTTCGCTACGGAGTAATTCTGAAAATAAAACTATAAAACATTAGTACTACTAGAGAGTTGGAACTCTCTAGTTAAAAAATCAGAAAGGCAATTTTTTGAGCCTTCAATATATTCGCTATCGAATTCA
This sequence comes from Gnetum montanum, assembly GCA_015680685.1. Taxonomy (NCBI): domain Eukaryota; kingdom Viridiplantae; phylum Streptophyta; class Gnetopsida; order Gnetales; family Gnetaceae; genus Gnetum; species Gnetum montanum. The sequence continues at coordinate 1,168,775 of MNCI01015910.1, read as the reverse complement.
AAATTAGCCAAAAATAAACTCCATCTAATCAGCCGTGTATGAGCCACCTTTGTTAGATTTTTGGATTGTAGATACTTGTCAAAGTGTTTTAAATCACTCCTAACGATGAAACGTTGTGGTTGGAGGAATAGCCGAAATTTCTCTATGCCCTTAACAATGGCTAGAAGTTCTTTATGAGAACTGTGATATTTCTGCTGTGCTTCATTAAACTTTCCAGAAACATATCTACAGATCCTGATCGTGTGGTTTTGTTCTTGTTTCAGAGTGGCGCCCCAAAAACATTCAGAGGCATCGGTTTCAAGGATGAACTTCCCTTCTCCTGGAAGGAACAATGGTGGCAATTCTTGGCATGCCTGTTTGATCTTCTGCACAGCCTCAGTACATGCAGGGGTCCATGGAGGAGCATTTTTTTGTAATAAGATATTTAATACATCTCGTTCCTTAGCTATATTCTTAAAGAAATCAGAAACATAATTTATACAACCTAAAAACCGTTGTATCTGGACTTTGTTCTCTAAGATATCAGGAAACTGTACAATACTTTGAACTATATGTGGTTGTAATTTTATAATTCCAGCAGAGATCTCTAAGCCTAAAAATTCAATGTTAGATTGTCCGATCTTCATTTTGGTTGGAGAGAGGACAAGTCCATTTTTATCTATGAGGTCAGAAAAAATACGCAAATGATCTAGATGTTCTTTTACCGATTTGCTAAGGACTAAAATATCATCTATGTAAGCTAATATAAACGGATAAGAATGGAAAATAGAGTCCATCATTTTTTGGAAAATAGATGGTGCAGTTTTGATGCCGAACGGCAAGACATTCCATTCATATAATCCGCCGGGTACTGTGAAGGCCGTTTTCCAACGATCAGATTCCTGAACCTGGATCTGCCAAAATCCTGATTTTAAATCAAACTTGGAATAGATATTAGTATGCGGCAGTCGTTGAAATAGATCATCTTTATTTGGAATGGGATGTTGGACTGATTTAATAATATCATTCAGAGGTTTATAATTAACTACTAAACGTTTTTTCCCTCTGACTAATTCGGCTCGTTTGTTTACAAAGAAAGCGGCACAAGCAAACATACTGGTGCTTGGTCGGATTAAACCTCTTTGTAAATATTCTTGGATCTCTGATTCACATTCTTTTCTGAGACTAGGAGACATTCCTATATGTTGTGCAGTAGACTTTACTTTTACTCCGTCTTGTAATTCAATCTGACACCAATGTTCTTTCTTGTGACGAAACACAGTAGGGTCATCATTTGCAAATTGGAGTAATTGAGTTTTTATGTCTTCAAAACTTGGCTGATATTTTTCAATTTGGTTAACAATCCAAGTTTCTCTTTTCTGGTTATGTTTTTGGAGTTTTTGATTTTTAAACTGTTGTCTAGCATTTATCCTAGTAAATTTATGCTGATCTAGTTTGATAAATTGTTTGGTAATAGTAATATCAAAATGTTGTAAATTGTCTGATCCTATTAAACAATCATAAGAAGGTAAAGGAAATTGACAGACTATAAAATACACTATTTTTTTATCAGGCATTAGAACAGGTAACTTAGCTTGCTTTGTGAGCAATCTTTTTTGGGTGTTGAAGGAAATGTGAGATGGTTCCTTTTCTTCCCAAAAACATGTTGGAATTGTTTCTTCTCGAGCAAGTGATACTTCTGCGCCTGTGTCAAACAAACAATCTATTGTATACCTATGATATTTAGGCCATGATATATTAAATGTACAGGCAGGTAAGATTGGTCGTGAAGTATTACAGTTTACTTCTAGGATTACGCTTACCTGTTTTGTTTCCTTCTCATATTCTGCTTGTTGCCAACTCTCTTCTTGTTGTTCTAGGCGTTCAAGTTCTTCTGAGGCCTGTTGAAGATATTTCTTGAGTTGTTTGATGCGAAACTGTCGCCACATAGAAGTTTGTATGTCTGGTGTAACTACTCTTTCTTCATTGTGTGGTGTTTGCATTTCATCTTCAAAATCTACGATGTTTGGATTCTGGGAATCTTGATATATACCAAATGATTCCTCAAGCATTTGCTTATGTGTTTCTATCTCATTCCGTTTAGATTTGACTTTGTGTTTGTAGGCCCTAAATTTATGTAAGTCATCTAAAGGAACCTTTTGCCATTTCTTTTCTAATTAGCGTAGTTGGCTTTTTAACATGGAATATGTCGGATCTTTTTCATAGAGATCATCACTTTCTGATTCTTCATTCATGTAAACATGGTACATATATCCTGAAGAATCTGTATCATAATTTAATTCACTTGGTTCGTTGGGGTAGTCAGGAATATCTTCGAATTCCATTTCGCTAGAATATTGATCTGAAGATTCTAAATAAATATCCCCGTTTGAAAATGATAAGTCAGAATCATATGTTAGGAAAAAATCATCTTCCGTAAGTTTCATTGTTTCGATGAAATTGATGCGTTGAGGATGATTATCCTTTTTTAGGCATTGGTTAGAATAATGTTTCCCTGAACAGATGAAACATCTAACTTCCTTGTTTTTATATGGCCCTTGTTTTTGTTTAAACATACCTTTAAAAGGTTTTTGTGGCCAATTTTTCCGTTTGATTTTTGGCTGGAATTTCCTCTTCCAGACTTTCTTTGGTTTTGAATATTTCTGTGTCGTACGTTGTGTCAGTTTACATACACATGGCTCAGTCTGTTGTTTTCTATTTCTAATTAACTGTCCAAAATTATCTTCAGGACACATTTGTAAACATAAATCTTTACCTATTTGTTTAGTTAAGGATCCTACTAATTTTTGTGTTTTTTGCTGGACACACAGATCCCTTGTGACTTTTTCAAGGAATTGACGGATGGCACTAAAACTCATTTCCTCGAGATCCTTTTCTTCATGTTGAAGTTGAGCTCGATAATAACTAGCAAAAGGCGTTGGAAGACATCCTAACAGATGTTCTTTTGAACATACGTCATGTATGAGTTTTCCATAATAAAACCATTCTTCCAAGATGTCAAGGAATGGAGACATGTCCTGAATCTTATGTAATCTTGAACTATAAAACAACGTCCTATATGCACTATCCCTATCAGCTTTATTTCCTAGGAATTCTTTCGTAATAGCATTTAAGAATATAACATGCGGATTATTTAATAATTTTTTACGTACGGGAGCTTCTATGAAATTCCACCAACGTTTTAACATACCTTCGAAATTTAACGTTGCATTGAGTATGGTATGTTCATATGTCTTCTTTTCTAAGACAATTTGTCTAGCGATGAAACCACTGATTTTATCAATCTCCTTTTGTCTTTCTCTAATAGATTTGTTGTCCATACTAAAATATGGTGGTGGTTTTTCTGATGTCTTCCGGACTTGCATAGCTGTCAAGTCTTTAGGATCTTGGAAGATCATACCTTGTTTTTGTAACATTTTCTTTTCTTCTTCATCTAAACATCCTTCACTTCCAATATAAAGGGTCTCGTTATCTTCTTCATTAGCATTAATCTCTTCATCCTCTTTTTTCCCTTTTTCAGATTTTGGAATGGTATGTACCGGTCGTCTTTTTGGTACATAAGTTGTTGTTGATTTTTTCTTTCCTTTAGGAGGAGTGGTAGGTGGTGAATCTAAGTAAATACCATCTAGATCAGACGGATCAAGTTTCTTTTCTTTACCCTTAGATTTTCCATTTTTTTGCTTTTGCTTAGGAACCCATATCTTATGCAAATCTTTTACATCTTTTTGTACTTCTTTTACTTCTGCATATGTCATTAAATTTTGATCACTTACATAGGATAACTTATGATTAGTCCAGTTATGGAGTTTAATGACTTCAGAAGGTTGTTCTACGGATGGCTTATATTGCATCATATGTGCTACTTCTTTTGGTTCTTCCGTATTCATGTTGATTCTTAATAACTCATCACACTCAACACACCTAATGTCATAATCTACCTTATGTAGATTTTTATGTGTACAACTTTGTGATGGTTTGCTTGAGCATGACACATCATCATCAGAACTAGAACTAGATGTAGAGATATCTTCTAGAACTATTTTTCCTTTTTGGTCTATTTCTGGTTGTTCAGTAATGGTTACAGGTTTTTCTCCCTTTTGTTTTATGACTCTCCTAGGATCTAAAGTGATACCTAGTTCTTTGAACATTTTTCCCATCTTTTGTATTTTCTCTTCCTGTTCTTCATAAGTTGACTTTTGTTTTTTAAACAGGATTAATGGTTTTGTGGGTTTTTCAGGTTTGGGAGCTAATGGATCATAAGGAAGGAGTTTTGGTGGTTGTAGTTCTACATAGTATCTCCGAGATTTGGATGATGATCTGAATAAAGACTTTTTAGGTCTTTTCTGCTCATAATATTCTTCTAATGGATCTTCTAGGTCTGGGAAGAGCCTATGGATCGGAAGATCCTCTGTGTTAATCTGTGTCCCGTATTCTAAATTTGTTGAACCAACAGAGAGAGCTTGTTGGCCAAAAGGTAAGAGTGTTTGGATACTGACTGAACTAAATAATTTAAAACTTAACCTTGTACCTATTGTGCAATAAACACTACGATCTACAATATCAACGGGAATATAAGTAATAAGCATTAAACTATTAAACAAATGCGGATCAGAAAGCGAGAGAGTAAAGTTAGGAATCGTTATAATCAGAGCATCGGATACTAACCTACCTTTAGCTTGGGTTATAATGGCTTCTTGAAACGATTTAAATCTCCTATCTATTAACGCAATCCAGTAAGGCTTTTTGAGACGATAGTTGAAGTGTGGATGAAGGTGAATAGCAATTTCAGCAAGATGGATATATTGATAACCTGCTTTTTTCCATTTATCAACCTCCCCCGGGTCAAAAAAAGTAAGAGCTACTGGATGAAGGCCAGAGCCAGCAATACCGAGATCACACTCACTAAAATGCATTGATTGAAAAGATTCAAACGTGTGCAATGAGGATTTAGGATAGAAATCTTTTTGGCATGGAGGTGGTGGCAACATACTAGCATTCGCTGAGGAGCAATAATTTGACAAACGTTGAATATAAGAGAAAGTAGAATGAGAACCTGGAGTTGGTCTTCTGGAAGAACTTGCCATTAGATGTGCCTACTCTGTGTTCAACCGCTGGCTTGCACGACTTACTCGCCTATCCGTCGGCCGTTACGACGTGGCTTACAGCACTGCACGAACGATCTTATGAGCAACCCTCACGTCCACCCCTGGCGTTGAATGACGAAGAACCGCAACAAGGCTCTGATACCACCCTCAAAAGGTTTTTTCAGCCCTTCCACTACCTGCAAGAAGATCTCAATGGGACCAAATTCCAGCTCCATGCCTTTTCCTGGCCACAGATGTGAATCTCACTAATTTAGAATTTCGTAACTGGTATTCTGCTGATTGTTTAAACTGGCCATATTACCAGCCTAGTGATTTCCATGTTTACCGTATCTCATTTAGTCCCCTCAGTGCACCACCAGACAATGATGAATTATTCTGGAATTGGTGGGCTAAATTCGGTCATGCCCCTTCTCATTTACCAGCCAATTATCCTGGTCCTCTTCGCACAAGTCTCTATGGCTACCGGGGTGATTTCTCGTTCTATGGGAATCCTGATCACATGGCCTGGAATTTTTTACACATGGCATCCAACCCAGTCTATTTTCTCATCACTTGCATATCCAAAAGGACAGACTGGCAACTCACATGGGGCGAAGCTTTTTACCAAGATGTGTACACCGCTAACGCCTATGACATCCAGCACCACTGTCACATCCATTTAAAAGTCCCGTACACCTTAGAGCTTTATTACATGGACGGCAGGATTGATGAATATCGTAGCTCTGGCGGAAAGGAGATCAAACTTTATCTGGTTGGCGAGCACTCAGAAGATGCTGATGACAGCACAGACAGCACGCCTAATGATTCTCCCGGACGATATGATTACAGCTCTGAAGACTTCCACAACCGTGCAGACGATTCTGATGGACATAGTGTCGATTTTGGTCCAAATAGTCCACCGTCACGTTAAAAAGCTATCTGCCACAATCTCTTAAAGTGGATTCGAATCCTAAAAAGCAGATCGTCCCAGTTGGCACCCATTAATGTAAAGCGGTTTGTAAGCTATAAATAGGAGTGTGTGTGTGGGTAGAGACACACAAGATGCAAGTAGCATAAGTGAGTCAAGTAGTCTGCAAGGAGTCTGCAAGTGTGAGTTTATTTCTGCAAGTGTGAGTTTATTTCTGCAAGAGTGAATAGTTGTAAGGAGAAGATATCATTTTCTTGATGCACTCTGCTCAGAAACTAAGCATTCTCTCCGCCACTGAAAGAGAAATCGTTCTGTGATGCGCGTTGCTCTAGAACAAGCATTCCTTTCAGTTCTGTAAATGCTAGTGTGTGCAATAAAATGATTTGTTTTGGCATATCTGTGTGTTATTTGGTCTGCATTCAAATGAGCGTATGTGTTAGTTTGAACGCTTTGACCTTGCATGTGCTCTAGAACCCTATTAGTAGTCATTGGAGCCTTTAAAGCTTAGAAAACTAATCCCAGATGATCAAAAAGTGGTTTCCCCTAATCTTCCATGCTAAGCCCCCTAGCCCTAACATGGAAAAATGGAGAAAAGCTTAAAATCCACTTAGGAGTGCTTAAAATCACCAAATTTTGACATGGAGACATAGCCCTTGGCCCTAGCAACTCCAAAAGTTAACATGCATAGTCAATTGTGACTAAAATTAGCCTATATATGGGCATCTTACTTCATCCATGCTAGAGGAGGCCCCTTCCATGTTGGATAGCATGGAAACAAGGGAGGAAAGCTACTTTTCCACTTCTTGTTGTATGATGACATTTCCAAAAGCCAAAGATCTACACCGAAGAAGACTAGGACCTCATAGCCTTAATATTTTTCTCATTTGACCTTGTTTTAATCTTCAAAACCTATTTCCCCCAACCATCCATGCTAGACTAACTCCCCTAGAATGGAAATAATGGGGAAAGACCTTAGATGCCATTAAACAACCTTCCAACATGCCTAGAATTAGTCGAAAACTTGCAGAATCATGATTCACAACCCTAGGGGTCTAGAAACCTAGTCAACATACCCTTAAACCATCCTAGATCCATGGAGAAAGTGTCCCCCCATTCTTCCATGCTGGGGATACTGTGCTCAATGTGAAAAAAAGTGGAGAATCCATTTCGACATGTTTTGACACTCAAAATCATCTCTAACTACCTCAAAATGAAGCTACAAGATGCACAACTTCCAAATCTGGGTTCTAGTTGCTTGTTTAACCTTGTTTGACCTTATTTTGGCTAATTTTTTGGTTTTCCACAATGATCCCCCAATCTTCCACGCTGGCTAGTGTTGAAACAAGGGGGGAAGGCTCCAAAACCTACTTTTTGGCATTTACAGACCTTTGAAATGCCCAATTTTGATGGATGTTATCCTACAAAACCTTGGGAAGGTCCTAGAACCTCAATTCTAGAGCTCTAAACATCCCCAAACCTATTTTCCTTGGTTTCTACACTAAGGGTCCATGTTTCCATGATGAGCCTTGAGTGGAAGCTTCAAAACTCTCAATTTCTAGGTTCAAACAGCCTAGAAATAGCCCTGAATAATGCCTAAACTCACCTAATAACCTTTTATCCTTGATTCATGGCCTAGTAAGTCCTAAAAATAGCAACACCAAACCATCTTTTGACCTATATTAGCCAAATTTTACCATATATAGCCTATTTTACTTGCTTTTTAGGTTATTACATAGTGTTTTGGCTTGTTTTTGGGACTTATGTTTCATTGTTGACCTTGTTGACCTTCTATGGCCTTTATAAAGCCTTATATGTCCTTTATTTTCCTTACTATAGCCTTAGTTACCTTTTTCTGGCCTTTTAATGATATTAAATAGAGGGGTTGGACCTTCCGTAGCCACTATTTGATACCATGCGAACATGGCATGCTAAGGCCTTAACTTGGCATCATAGTTCACCAAGACTCTAAATTGGCATCATTGCTCACTAAGGCCTAAAACTAGCAAAATTTTTACCTTTTTTGACCATTTTTTGCCTAATTTCATATATTTCCCTTTGCTTGACCTTCATTTAACCCTTGTTGGCCTCTATTGCACTTTGTCGAATTATCCTTACCTCATTAATGACCTTGGATGACCTTGTTTGCATTAGATTTGTATGTGTTTGCATAATTTTATAGAATTTTAGCATTATTTATTCACTTTTACCTAGATTCCACTTAATATGCTTTTGTCTGACATGCAAGATCAAAGTATGAATACCTAGAAGCAAATCTACTTGTATTTCTATCTACATGAACCTCATGGTGATGTTGAATAGTGTATCGACCCCGATTGCCTGGATCTTGAGCCTGAAAGTCTTATAGGCCACATAGCCTTAATAGAGAAACCTCTAGAATGACCTAAAAACCTAGTTAAAACCCTTGACTTAGAATTTAGTGGCATAACCAAAGACTCTCTAGTTGAGGTTCCTATCATAATGCATAGTGGTGAGGAGAAAACCCTTAAACTAAGTTCCTCATTGGAACCTTAATATGCTCAAGACAACACCAAGGTCCTACAAAACAACATTAAGGTCTTTGCCTAGTCATATGAAGACATGTCAGGCCTAGACCCTCATTTAGTCTAGCACAACATCATATTAGACCCTAGCATTATACCAATTAAGCAAAAAGTGTGCAAAATTAGACTTGATTTAGCCTTGGTAGTTCGTGCTGAAATCTCAAAGCTCTGACAAGTTGGTTTCATTAGGGTTGTTGATTACACAAAATGGGTGTCCAACATAGTGGTACTCCCTAAGAAAAATAGGAGTATCCATATTTGCATTAATTTTCGAGTCCTAAATAAAGCAACTATTAAAGATGACTTCCCTTTGTCTAGTATTGATCAACTTATCAATACCATGACCAAACATGCCTTATTATCCTTTATGAATAGATTCTAAGGGTATAACCAAATTAGGATTATCCTAGAGCACCAACTTAGCATGACATTCACGATCCCTTGGGGTACTTTTTACTATACTATGATGCCATTTCATCTTAAGAATACCAAATCCACCTATCAATGAGCCATGACCTAAATATTCAGGAATTACATGTTAGGATTACTTAATGGTTACATAGATAATAAAGCTTTCAAGTGTAAAGTGGAAAATGATCATGCGAATGACCTAGACCTTGTACTTAAATGATGCCTCAAATACGATCTTAGGCTTAACCCCAAGAAGTATGTCTTTGGTGTCAAGACTAGTAAGATGCTTGGATTTGTAGTATCTAAAGCGGGGATACATGTCGATCCTTATAAGGTTAAGAACATATCCAAATTAGTAGCACCTACCAACCTTAAGGAGCTTTGAGGATTACAAGGTAGGTTACAGTTTATTCGTAGGTTTATCATTAGGCTTACAAATAAGTTACAACCCATGCAACACTTGCTTAAGAAAGGGGTTCACTATGAGTGGATAAGTCAATGCCAAGAGGCCAGAGTTGGCATAACTATAGATAGTCTATCCTCTACAATAGGGTAAAATTTTTTTCATCTACCTTACCATCTTTCACACAAACATTACTTCTCTAGTCTATTAGAAATGTGATGATGGAGCAGAAATGCTTGTATACTACCTTAGCCATGCACTAGTTGTCCACAAGACCTGATACATTGAAGTGGAGAAGTATTATCTAGCACTAGTCTTTGCCTTGAACAAGTGGAGATACTACCTCTTTAGAAGCCAAGTCAATATCATTTGTAAAGACAACATACTTAGATTCATAATGACCAACATCTATGAAAGTAGTCATATAGCTCGATGGAAAGCCATAACCATGGAGTTTGACCTTCATTATGTCTCTCAATCCTTAACAAAAGGTCAAGCTATAACTGTACAGGTCACAACTTCACTTGTTGATGACCAAGTAGCCATAGATCCTGAATTCCTTGATGATCATATTAACATCGTTAGCCAAGTATGCAAGGATTATGAAGTAGTCATGCACTTTGATGGGGCTTCAACTGCCCATGGGGCTAATGCCGTTGCCATCATAACGTTCCCATCTAGTGAAATTTGATCCTTCACCTATCATTTTAAGTTCCAATGTACCAATCACATACCAAAGTATGAGGGTTTGATTAGAGGGATGATAGTACCTCGTGACCTAGGAATTAGATTCTTAGCGATCAAAGGTGATTCAAAACTATTGGTTAACCAAGTAACCAAGGTATATGTGTGTAAAGCCAAATAGTTACAACCTTATTGCAACCTAGGGATGCAATTGTTACAATAATTCATAGACATTGATATCCAACACATACCCCTAAATGAGAATGTCATAGTTAATGCAATTGCAACATTAGCCCTTAGTGTGACACTAGATGTGTTTAGTCAGTTGTCCACCTTAATCATAGACTGTGCTACTTCCATCACATAGAACACTGAGGATACCTTTGTGGCCATTGTTCATATTACTCCTCCCAAGAAGTGGTATGCCAATATCAAATTTTATCTTATGCATGATGAATCCTCATGAGGCCTAACTACTACTCAGAAGGACATTGTACATAAGCGATTGAAGAAATATGTCATTGCATGTGATAATACGTTATGTCAATGATCCTATGATGGAATACTCCTAAAGTGCTTAGGTAAAATCAAATCCAAAATAGTCCTAGAGGAGATTCACAAGGGTGTTTGTGGAGGACATATAGGACCAAGAGCTATGGCTACTAAGATTAGACAGTTAGGCTACTACTATCACCATATGGAAAATGACTACCTATAGAAGGTTAAGCGATGTGACACATGCCAATGATATAGCAACCTTATACATGTACCACCAACTGAGTTGCATACTACTCAGATAACATGGCCATTTCAATGATGGGGGTTTGATATCATAGGACCCATAATTCCTAAATCTTCTAAAAGACATATCTTCATCATCACTGCAATCGAACACTTTACAAAGTTGGTTGAGGCTATTCCCCTAAGGAAGACTACATTTGAGCAAGTCTACAAATTCATCTTAGATAACACTGTAGCTCATTTTGGCATACCCATGATCATAGTTTCAAATAATGAACCATAATTTAATAACCAAGAAACAAAAAATTTCTATCATGACCTAGGCATTAAGCATTCTTTCTGATCTCCTTATTACCCTCAAGCCAATGAACAAGCAAAAGCAAGAAACAAAGTCATCATCAACTTGCTCAAAAAGATGCTCAACAATAGCAAATTCAAATGGCATGAGTGACTTGTCCATGCACTATGGGCCTACAAAATGACCTATCACATGACAACCAGTATGATCCCTTATAGTCTAGTTTATGATTCTAAATTTGGTTTACCTATTGAATTGTAGGTGCCTTCACTCCAAGTGACCTTGACTGACTTCATCAACAATGAGCAAAATAAGGAGTTGTGGACAATAGTCCTAAACTCAGTGGAAGAGCAATGTATGTAAGTGGTTGCTCACATTTAACACTATAAGGAGAGGCAGAAGTGGTAGCACCACCATAACTTGACCATGCATATGATCAAGGAGGGTGACCTAGTCCTCAAGACTATCCATGAGCATGCAAATAAACTCTTAGCCAATTGGAAAAAGTCCTTCTTTGTCACCAGAGCCTATGGAAACAAAGCATTCAAGTTAGCCAACATGAATGGGAATGGGTTGGCTAATCCAATTAGTCATTCCTACCTAAAGGCATACTACATGTAGCTAACAATCATTAATAAGTGAACCTACTTTCAACCATCTTCTATGACCTTAAACTGGAACCATGGTCCACCACAGCCTTACACCAGAAACTTTGGTGACCTAAATAGCCTCATTCTCATGTGGCCTATATGCATTGTGGAATTATAATATGTAGTGGTAATTTGTATTCTTTTTCAATGCCTCCTGGGTCAATCTTCTAGACACCAACAAAGAGGGACCATTAAAACACCATAAAAATTTACATGTTATAACATGTTTTCATCATGTAGCTTTCACCCCATGAAAATTGTGGTAAAAATTCATTGTAAATGTAAATATTTTAATCCATAAGGGGCAATCTCACACATTCCATACTTTTGGGGTTGAAAAATGCCTCATAAGTGGTCAAAGCCTCATTCCCCAAGTGAAACAAATCACCTAGTGACTATATTTGGGTTT
>MNCI01015910.1:1116382-1156147 GCA_015680685.1 Gnetum montanum | reverse complement strand
GGGGGTGGTTGGGTTCAGTTCAAAAATGCCTTTTGGGATGCCAAAAATGGAAATTTGATGGATTTTATGGGGGGTATACATTTTTCTATGTTGAAAACACTTGCAAGGGTAGATCTCAATAAACTTTTAAGTTTTGGGTTTTATGTACAAGATATATATATTTGTTTATATTCTATGCATTATTTTGATCTATTATCAGTTTTTTCATTCCATTTTATTACACTATTTTGCAAACCCCCCAACTCCCTAGTTGATCTATCAAACCAACCAAGGTGCCCAATATCCCCATTGTTCCAAAGGCCTTAGGGATTCATGGGTTGAGGACTTCTGTGCACTGAATCCATTGGTATTTATTCTAGCAATCAATTTTTCTGGTCACAACATGAAGCTCACTTCTCTTCCAAAACTTATGAATCTTTACTATGTGATAGACATGGATAATAGTAGAAACTACACTCCATACTACATTCATGAAATATATGACTTAAATGGCTATCTTGATGGATTTATCTCTAATCAAGTTATAAAATTTTGTAGTACATAGCACATTCATTACATAATATTCTCTCTTGAAGGTGATATTCTAGTAATGATTTGAAAATGAAATATAAGAGAAAAGCAATGTTCTACACCATTTGAGCTATGCAAAAAGGTTGATGGGTGGCCACATATTCTTACAAAAGATCCATCAAAGATGAAATGTGGATCAGAAGAGTTTAGGAATTACATAACAAAGGTAATCGAAAGTCTGGCCTTTTACATTAATTCATGGAGGAAAATAATGGAAGGCTTGCAAGAGTCAAACACAAGGAAATGGAAACATAAAATTGAATATCATTTTATTATTATCTCTAAGTTTCAAGCACTAAAAAATTCATCTACAATTCAAGAAAAAATAGCACAATCATTTTGGCCTTGAATAGTTTAAGAAGAGTTACACAAAGATTGTGGGAGGATGAAAATAATAAAGAAAATGAGCATGACAAGGTATACATCAGTGTAATGAAAGAAAATATGTAAATTCATTTAATGCATTCTATGATACCAATAATGAAATGATAATATTGATTCATCTATGAGAGACTAACAAGAAGTTAGATGAATTGAGGAGATACACCATTTAAGATATACCAGTTCACTTCAAAATAAAATATTAAGAGTAAATGGATTAACATAAAATGTATCTTCAGCCATCAAGATAAGGAATCTACAACTATGCATCTAGCAACAATGGTATATAATTGGGTTAGTAAAGCTCATGAGGTTAACAAACTCAAATTAAATTCAAAGGCAAAAGTTGCATTTTAGGATATGCTGCAAAAGAAGAACTATGGACAAGTGCAAAAGCAAAATTTAATAATTTAGTATAATTTGTAATTTAATAGTAATCATAAAAATTTAGATGGAAATGTAACAGGATGTAGCAACTTTAATGACCAATGTGCATCCTTTAAATAAATATGTAACTATTATGTATTAAAATGGTCATACCAAATTGTAATGTTGGATTGAATTTCAAAGTATTTTCTATAAAATTAATTTGTATTTTATAATAGGAATTAGATCAGTTAATAATAGACCATTATTTGAAGTGATGGTATGATGCTTGTTTCTTGAGACGTAAGACCTAGATTTGAGCTTAGGTGAAGCCACTTGAAGGAGGTCAATTTTCCATTCATCCACCAATCCTTCCAAGACCTTGCCTTGGCAAGATGAGAATTGGATCTCTAGGTGATAATTATTTAATTAAGTTAATTAATACTATTCCAAAGTAAATTTTAATACATTTTACAAATCCTTGATTTTCTAGAATTTACAATACATTCCATAGTTAATGAAAACCATCTTTTAACATTTACTTTCATATAACTAGTTATTATTTTCATCTCTATGAAGAGCAAGATCCTTATCTATTTGTAATTTTCTTGTTTTAGGTTCTGATACCTCATCTATCTATAATTTCTTCATATAATCATGAATCTCTTTACTCATGTCCTTTTTGGGCTTCTTTTTGGTGACTTTTTTGGGATTGTGATATGATAACATATTTTAATATGTTAATTATTTAATCTTTTGTGGACATTGCCAAACAATATAAGATATCATACTTCTAGCTTATCTAAAATAGAATTTACTTCAAGTATTATTTACTTGAGATGTATCCATTAACATAATATCATATATAAATAGGATACATTGATGGATTATATCCTATAAGCTAAGAACATTTCATCTAAATGATAAACATAATAATAAGATCTTAAAAGAGATCCTTTAAAAACCTTAACAACAATGATGTTATCATGAATTAAATTGTAGGTACAAAATTTGAATATTAAAAGCTTTGATTTAATACTAGGTTTAGAACAAGCTTAGAAAATTATTAAAGAAAACGTTCTAGATAGATGACAAAATAAAGCACAAAAATAAAAAAAACTTTAATTTTATTGGAAAAAATTTAGAGGTGGCATGCATGATTATGTAGAATATCTACATGCATCTATTCCCATATCCATATGAATAATATTTAATAGAGTAAGAAAATAATTACATCATGTTTGAGTTGAAACTAGAAGATGAAAGAATATGCAACATGAAGGTAAAATATGTTGAATGTACATGCTTGAGTAATATAAAATATGCAACCTATATTATAAGAATGTGAGGAAACAAATTCCTTTAGAAACAAACAATAGATATTTAAGTCAAACTTTACATAAGTTACTCAAGCTACCAATATTGTTTCCAAGTCATTATATAAAACATGTGTTAAAACTAAGTGAATATTATACACACTTTTGTACTTATGATTTATCACTACTAATGTATTTTATACAAACTCATTATCCTTTGGATCTATGCAAATATAATTAAAATTTAGCTTTAATTTTAAAATATTTACATGCTAACTTAAATGGCATCCAAAAGCATTAAAATTAAACTTGTGCATTTAAAATATTTAATTCGTACTACTAAAAGAGATTTATGAGTTAATCATGAAATTAATTGTATCAATGGTTTCCTTTGTATACTAATGTAATAAGAGGTGGCTTAATTGATTATCTTATTATTTCACAAGTATCATGGAGATAAGAGACTACTAGTTCAAATTAATCTTAAGGCACATTTACATTCAATTCTACCTAAGCTTGACAAAAGTATTATGTTGGCTATATGTCTTAGAATACCTATAGCGAATATTTTTTAGGTTTGAATGCCTCCTTCCTCTTATGAAATCAAGGGAATAATTTATTGTATCTTATTCATCTACATGAATTTCATTACATGTTGAATATGCATCATATCCTCATTCTAGCATCTCACTACATGATTCAACATAATAGAACATTTTTTGGCCATAGTAGATGCATGTGAAGATTACATTCTTATTCATATACATCTGTTTAATTGCATGTGAATCATGCCTAATGAGTGGTAGAGTAACCCTATGCCTAATCATATGAATCACAAGCATTCATGCATGATCTTGTCAAATTTTGTGGACTTTGGACTAGGTGGATTCTTGAGATAACTAAGCGCTTAAGATAATCATTCAGTGATATATTTCATAAGTAGCTTCTAATGTTTGCCAAATTTCTTTGGCCATTTTACAACCTACTACTCTATTAAAATCAGATTTATTCAAAGCACAATATAAATAATTTTTGACTTTTGAGTCAAACTTAAACTTATCTTTCTCCTCTTGTGTCCATTTGTTGTGGGGCTTGATGGTTCCAATGGAGCTATCGACAAGTGGAGTATATCCTTCAAGGATGGACTCCCAAAATTCAAACTTCATAGATTCAAAGAATCCTTACATTCTAGCTTTTCAATAGATGAAGTTAAATCCATTGATCATGGGTGGCTTTGTATAAGATGTCCTCTCCATTGTTCACTCTTGAATTTGATGATGAAGAAGGGTACTAAGCTTTGATACCACTTGAGGATCATTAAAATTAGAAGGAGTGGGGATGAGTAAGTTTCCAAAATTAAAAATTCATTGAGATAAATCACACACGAAATTTAACATGGTTTCCCAACTTGCGTAGTCCACACTCAGAGGATAGTTTGCAAGCACACCTTCAAACTTTGTTGCTCTCAAATGTGGTTTGAAAGGTACCATACCCTGTACAAGCTCTAAGCTCTACTTCGGAGTAATTTGATGTTATGAATCCACTTAATCTTGCATAGTTCTAACAAGCTTAGAATGTTGTTTCTAGGATCCCACAACCTTTACAACTTGAGCTCTGCTCTGGAGTATTGTTGCACTACACAACCACTCAATCCTGTAGGATCCTAACAAGCTCAAGGATGATGCCTTCCCACAAGAAGCACATCCACCCCGTAGGGCAACAAGAGAATCAAAAATTACAAGGTAGGAATGCAACTAAACTTGCTAATCCTTATACAATGAGATACAACTCACTTTGACAAATTACAATAGACATAAGATAGTATAATGAAGAACAATATCATACTAATGATGATTACAATGATTTCTTTATATGACACTTGAAAGTACAACAATGCTTGCTCATTTTCCAATAGAATGAAGTCTTCTTATAGCCAATATGTTTCCAAAATTACCTTAGAATTGATGCAACATCTATCTAATGGTCACTAGAGACATCTTCTTCAAGGTTGAGATGTCTTTCTACATTAGACCTTCATTCAGAAGAGACGTCTTCTTCTCAAGAAAGATGTCTTTGTAGACAAATCTTCATGCAGATGTATTTTTCTCCAAAAATATGTCTACTATTTTTCAAATATGTCTTTTTCTGTTCAATCTTTAATGTAGCCAATATGTCTTTGTCATTAGGGAGACATCTTTCTTTGGTAGTAGACATCTATTGTTTCTTGAAGACGTCTTTTCTGAAACTCCTTCTCAGCCAAGACGTCTATTATTTCTTAGAGATGTCTTTCTTTACTTTGAAATCTTTGGTCCTTTTCCCCAATCATTGGAGTTGCATTTTGAAGCTTTCATTCCTTGTCCATGCTCTTCAACTCCCCCATACATTCTGAAAATCTTGATGATGTCTTTCTTGTTAGAGCTCTCCTCTTGTCTCAAAATCCACGTCCAAGTCCTTTCCCTACAAATACACAAATAAAAACCACAAAAACATTTTTGTTCTCCATTTTTCTTAGTGTTTTGACATACCAAAAGGTCAACATTCTTCAGTGCATGTTGTTAGTTAATGTTATCCAAGGTTACTATCTTGTAACTCAATCATGAAGGAGAGACACCGATGATCCTATCTTATTCCTCATAACTGTATATGTTTTTGACATTAGGATGTAAGTTTGTTCTTCATTTTTCTCCTTTGGAAATTTTACTTCTTGTTTTTTCCATGCATAACTTTTTCAATGGTAGTTTAATCCCTAAGGATTTTATGTGATTTTCAGCATTATTACAATTTACCATGATTTGTAAGGTGCATTCTTAAAACTATAAAGATAACATCATTTAGTTCCACTTGGAGAACACTTTCTCAATCCATAATTTAAAATCCTTCCTTGAAAGGAAGTTTCGAAGGTGGAGGGATCATATCCCAAGACTATAGGCACAAGACATGCACAATAATAAGTGGCTAAATACAAAATGAAAGATGTACCAAAGATCATCCATCATCCCCATGACATTTTTAGCTTTGCAAATATGTTAGGGAACTCTTTTCACTAGTCATCATTCCTTGGCCTCTCTCTTCTAAAAATGAAAATTTTATAATGTATCATGTATCAAAGTATTCATACAATTGTATTCCTCTACATTGGCCTTGCAATGTGTCTATTCCTAGTTATTGTATCTTTAATGTTAAAGATATGGGACTAAATTTATCTAGTGATGGGGAAATGATGAAGCATCTAATGGTAGTATGTATGTTAACTATAAGTCCTACATCTAGGAAGTATTTTGTATGCCTTGTATTTATAGTCTAGTATGTTCAGTCGAGATGGTTGGCTCCAACATTTATCATTGTCCTCTAGGTCACACTCTAAGATTTTATACATTGTTTTAAGCTCCTTAGGTTGATTCTAACTTCATTCAAATGTCCTATGATCCTTTTGGCATGTACCCTTAGGTTCTAGCTTATACTTAGACCTAAATAGTAAAGTTTGATTCTTGTTGGGGGGGATGGCAAGAGGGAGGAAGGGTGGGGGAACAAGAGGGGGAGCTGAGGAATGTTGACTACCCTACATTAGTGCAAGTACATTGACGTAGCCTCCTTTGTAGGCCTAGTTCACATGTCTTTGTGTCCTGGGTCTAGTTGGGCTATGTTGATGAGTGTCCATTAATACCAAGGCACTAATTAACCCTCTTTGTTCTTGCACTAAAATTATAAATACCTAAGATGAGTTCTTTCACATAATAATTTAATACTTAGTCATTTCTTGGAGCTTTTAGTATCCAATTATATGAAGAACTCTTCCTCCCTTGGGTAAGTTAGTTTCCTTGTTTTTCATGTGTGTTTTAAGTTGTTGCTTTCATAGTATGGCTAGACTCTATTAGAGTGCTATCATGCTTACATAGCCCAAAACCATTTGGTCTATGCAAAGTCTACTATTTGCATAAAAAATAAAGCTTATGGTTTTACTCATTTCACCATTGGTGCCTTAAACATAAAAATACCAAAAAATCATAAAACATTAAATCCATAAAAATATTTATTCAATTCCTATTTTTATAATCTGGGATGATTTAACCTTACCTGAGGAGGTCACAATTGTATCCCATGGTGTTGGACCATTGAGGTTTGACTAAAAACCAATTTATTGTATTTCACATGTGGTGTTTCACATATCCCTTAAGAGATTGCAAAATGTGTATGTGTGTGAGCATTGGAATTGTCCCCAAGAGGAATTGCAATGCATTTGTGTTTATTATTATTTTGTTCTTTATAATTATAAAACAAAGAAAAATCATAAAATATAAAATCATAAATATTCTCTTATCTTTTCTACCATGACAAAAAAAATTTGAATTACATTATATGTATTATAATATATTTTATATTTCTCAAATGCAACAACATACATGATTGTTCTTGGAAATCCATTTAACCTTGCCTTTAAAGCCTAAGACTAGATTACACCATGATTCAAATGATATATCTCTTGGTCGAAAACTAGCAAGATCCCTATCAGCTACTTTCATCTAATTCTTAAATCCATTTGTTCCCAAGGATTAGGATCATAACCATTGATCCAAACCATGATCACACTCATCATTTCTTGATCATGACATTGTAATCATGGTTGGGATTAGGATTGGGTAGTGCAGCTAGAGGAATTGACAAAAGGATTTTGGTAAAGTAAAATGTAGGGAACCTTCTGTGCATATGTACATGGATGTAGGAAAACCAAACTAGAATATTGACTTCTAGATGTTCTACATGACATGTTAAATTAATTAAATTTCATCAATGATTAGACCATGGAATAATTAAGGCTAGATGACAATGCTAGAGATAGACATGATCTTGCACTTAGAAGGGAGACTTGAAGGTCTATCCCCACTATGTGGATGAGTAGAAGTGAAGGGATGTAGTAGTGGATATCTCATAGGGTATATGATGTGCTCACATGCTTCCATGAGCTAATTGAATGGTTGGTTAGGGATCTTGTAATGTTGCACTCTTATCTTTTTCCTCTTGATCATCATCCATTCTCCATGTCTTTCTTTCCATTATTTTCCACTATTGTGTATGCCAATAATTCAATCAAATGAAATTGAGGATGAAATTTGTCCATCCAAGAGCAAGGGATCACATTTGATGCTAATGTGTTAATGGTTATTAAAAATTCATGTGTGTCTCATTGATGGACTTCACAAAAGCAAAAAAAGGTAGGTGTCTACTATGGGGATGATCCACTTGTGAATCCTTGATGGCTTGGTGTTGTGAGTAAGTGAGTTCAAGCTTATCTCATAGGATGATGATGGTCACATGGCATAAGGCACTTAATTGGTTTTCTATTTATGTGCTTATGACTTGATGAGCCTAACGATTTAACTAAGGCTATTTCTTTCCTCTTCTTATCTTTGCATGTGTATTTTGATAGAGGGTTAGATATCTAGCCAAATCATACTTCATGTTCTTGCATACCTTAGTCTGTTTGATTGATGGAATCACACTTTTTGAAGCCCTTTAGTTTATTTAAAATATAATTTATTCTTTTATTCTTCAGTATGTGCATTTAATTCATGTCATCCAAGGCTAGTATCTCATAACTTAGTCATGGGGGAGAGACACACTTAGGTATGTATTTTTCAATGTCATTCATCATACTTGTGTATGTGTTTACATTTGAATATGACATTATTCTTCATGTTTTCCTTGAAAATTATTCTTTCCATTATTCTCTTGCATATTTTTTTCTATGATGATTTAATGCTGATGAGTGGCAAGGTACCCCTACATTCAACCATACAAATACGAGCGTTCATGCACGATCTGGTCAAACTCCAAGGACTAAGTGCTTACATGCCCTAATGGAACACTTAAGGTTAATCAATCGTTGTCTTCCCAAACTTGTATTGTCATGATTGTATGGTTAAGTAAGTCTGAGGTATGTGATTTTTATATCTTTTCTCTTTTCAATGTCTTTATGCTAAGAGGGAAGGGTGAAGAGAATAAGTGACTAACTTTCATTAACTACTCATTAACTAAGTTCTAATTGTCCTAGCACCAGTATCCATTCCCACTTGCTGCACACACCCTGAACCAGTACAACACTGCTGGGATTACCAAACGCTATTCATTACTAGGTTACCAAGTGTTACACACATGCTCGAAGCAGTTGTACTGAATGCACTTAACTAGGAGAGTTAAGGGTTGAGAGAGATTAATTAACTAAGAAAGAAATTAACATTTAATAGTAATTAAATCCTATTTAGCTTAGTCCATATGTTGCAAGGTTTATCAGAAAGTTCATCTTTATTGTCATACACAAATGTGTGCTCAAGTACAATTTGCTCGAATAAAGATTCATTCACTTTAGGACTCCTACTGCGGGCACATGGAAATTATTCTAACTCTAGAATCGGAAAATTGCTATATTTTGGCTAAGGTCTAGATCTAGATAAAGAAACAAGGGAAAGTCACCTCTTGTTTATAGAACTAGCAACGGGCTGCGATATCGCGTACACGCGATATCGCAGGGGTTGATACAATATCGCAGATGCAATATCGCGTACGCGATATCACGGCTCATCATACCCCCATGACTAAATAAAAACTCGTCCTTGAGTTCCTTACAAAATATTGGGAAGGTATGGGATTATTGACTTGAATGGTGCTAATGGTGAATGGGATGACATGTGAATGGATCATCATTACAATACATGAAAAAATTAGTGTTCATGACAACAAGAGTGAACACTATGTACATTTGACATCCAGCCTTATTTGGCAGTTCAGAGAGAAGAGAGAGAGAGAGAGAGGAGAAGATGTATGTTGCTGCTGACGCCAAGGTTGCACCTTTCGTTGTTCATTTGTAAGCGCGCCATCAATCTTGTTCCTTGCATAACTATTTCAGCACCAATCCATTCCAAGTGTTCCCTCCAAATCCAATCCATTGTTGTATGATTGTCATCTACACACACAACACAATCTTTTATTAGCAAGGGTAAATGAATCACAATGCAGTTAATACCTTGCCTCAGTGTAAGGTCCATTGGCTGAGTTGTGATATGGATAATGCAGATCTGGAGATATAATATTGGTGGCTACCCAAGGTGTAGGGGTTAGGAGAAAATTGAAAGAATTGGACCAGGACCCCCATGACTGAGAGCGAACCTCTGGTAGCAAGAGAATGGAAAAATATAAGGAATAAGAAATATGGAGAAAAGAAACAACAGAAACATTGATAAAATGGATGTCAAAGATGGAGATGAACAAAATAAATGGTGATTGCAGAAATGTTTAAGGGAAAGAAATTAACAGATGCACCAAATAGGAATGCCAGTGGGTCCTCCCCAAAGCAGGCTCATGCCCTTAATGCCCTGAAAATCCCACATTCAAAGAGTCTGTAGGCTCTAGAAATATCATTTGGAAGCAAGAGTTAAATTCTTAACCACAAGAATTTACCAAAAAGAAAACAATGCATCAACCAAAATATGGACTATTGATACAAGTGGCAATGAGGTGGAAAATGAAGAAAGAATGATGAGGAAAAGAGAATGGAATGGAGTCCCAAGAACAAGGTGGTGTACAACCCCTTGTGTAGTTATGGTTAATGTGACTTAGTAGTTCTCATTCCAAATCTAGCCTCAAACCAACCACATTCAGTGACTTCGCATTAATACACGTGGCCAATCCATCCACTTGAAGTAGTAAGAATGCTTCCATCAAAGAGCCACCACCAATCCGACAAAACAAAAAAGGAGAATGTAGGAAGCAAGGAAGGGCCTTAGTTAGAGGGAACATTTTTATTTAGTTCCATAACCAATGTTTATAGCCCAAATGATTTTTTTTAAGGGGTGTGCTTTGAATTCTCACTATTTTTTTTTTGTGTTTTGCGTGAGAACCACACCATGCAAAGACTTATTATTTTTATTATCTCAGCTTCTTGATAATGGAGCAATGTCAGAATGTTAAGGAAAACTCAAGAAGAAAACATCCAAGAACCCAAGAGAATGGCCAGCACAAATGCATCAAGTTCCCTTGAAGTCACATCCTTTTCAATCCTTGAGTCCTTCCTTAGTTTGAGAAATATCCAATCATCGATTTGTTGATAGTTCTTATTACTAAAAGAAAGGGACTGTACATTTCCAAGCCAAGAGAGACCATAGAAATTTATAGATGTATGGATGACATGGACTCATTGCCTGTTATATCAAAAGAACCATACCTTAGTATCAACATTATAACTCAAAGGTAAAAACCAAACATTGGCAATCAATAGAATACAGTTCATACCATCATTAGGAGCACTTATTAGGTGACAAACTTTACAAACACACAATGTTGCAAAACCAAAACAAGAAAACTTAAAGAAATTTATAAAACAAAAATGTGTAAAACAAAAACTTAAAAAGGAATTGAGGGCCTTGATTCATTAGCATAGGTGGCCATCTCCCCCATGACTAAATTGAAAGGGAGAGATCCGAAATAAGGAGCGCTTGTTTCAATTTTTTAGAAGTGTCCAACTTCTCCCAATTGATGTTTTCAAGTTAAGGATTGGAAGTTGGCGATGCTCTTGTGCCAATGTATCTATGATTTCAACGTGAGTGCAAGTTATCCCTTCAGTTAGTTCAATGCATGTTGGTGAGTTGCTCTTTTAATTAGTTGTCAACCACTAGGTGTCTTCTTATTGTGTGGTTGCTACATACAGGCACTTTTGTATGTTGATTTCCTGGGCACACCGGTTGCATGCAGGCAATGTTGAACATTTATGTATGCCATCACCCTCTGTATCATTGTATGTGATGCATGGAACTTTCTTCTTCTTGATCTTCCCAAAAGTTTTTTCCTTAGATATTTCCAAGGAAAGATCACGGATTCCTAGGCATGCGTTTATTGTACTTAGCCATGCCCTTCCCATTATTATTGGGAATTCCCCTTTGTCACTGTTTACTTTTATCACTAGGAAATCAGCTGGGTATGACCAGCCACACACAGTGGTGACAATGTCCTCAAACTATCCCAAGGGAACAGTGATGGACTGGTTAGCCAGCTCTAAGCAAATATTGCTCTTCTTTAGTGGAGGCAAGTTCTAGGCTTTATACATCTCTTTTGATATTAAGATGACTCTGGAACCTAAGTCCATAAGAGCTTTACATGGTTTATTCCCAAAGACTTGGAGGTAAATTAGGGGGCTTCTAGGATCAGATAATTTTCTGGGAAGATGGCCCACCTTAATCCAGTTAGTAACAGTATGTGTTAACATAACCATGTGCGTTGAGCTCTGTTTTTGGTTTGAAGGGAGCTCTGAAGCCTTATTTTATGGAGAGGCATTTGGTGGCTCAACTGCTTGTGGTTGTGAGAGCTTGTTTAGACTATTGGTTCTGAAAAAAGGTCATCTCTTTATATAGTTGTCAGAACCAGTGGTGGGTTCAAGGTTTACAGCTCTTGTAGCATTGTGTTGCTATGGTTGTGTGGGGAGTTCCCCTTGCATTTCTGGAGTAGGTGGTAATGGAGCTATTGGTGTGAGATTTGCGAATGGATTTGGAGGATGGTATGTATGTGATGTGTCTCCCCTAGGATAAGGAGTCCTATAATACTCCCAAGCTTGGTAGTGACATCGTGGTGTCACATGACCAACAGAGTCAGGTGGAGAGATTGGCTACTGCATGTAATAACCATATGGATCCGGTTGTTGGTAAGGGTATTGTTGCCTTGGTGGTGGCATCCCCCATGACTGTGGGTATTGCCACTTCTAGTGTTGCTTAATAGGTTGTGGTAGAGTTCCACTTGGATAATACGTTAATGATTGGTGGAACTACCTCGAGTTACCTTGGGGATAAGGTAACCTTCAGGGTGCTTGCTATTTGTTAAGTCATGGGTTAAGTGCATACACCCCAGACTCTTGCAGATGTGAGATTATTAGGCAACATCCCTTAGGATGGTCATATTGGCATATCTCACATCCACCATCATTTTCTGTATCTAAATCCACAACCTCTTCAGTGATAGCCATTTTACCCTTACCTTTGTTACGTGCATGGTCCAAATCCCTCTTTTTCTTTTTATCATGGTCACTACCTCACTCCTTAGACTCCTCTATGATTTTAAGAACTATTTCAAATCTACTATCTAAGGAGTCCCACATTTGGTCTACCTTTTCCAACACTTCTATTATTAATTTTTGCAGCAGCAAGGTTTTCCTATGCACCATCTCTTCGAGCGGTAACTCTTCTACACTTTCTCTCTTTGTAGCTCCCCTTCTTCCTTAGCTACTTGTTCCAGCAATCTATGGACCTAATGGGACCTAAGCTCTAATAATCTCCCTTGGGCATACGTTCTAAGGATTCTCCTAGTTTCATGCCTGAGTCCATCTCTGAGATGGCGTAGTTTATCCCGTTGTGCATAACCATGGCCCGGGCAACAATGTAACAGTGCATAATAATGTCCCATGGCAACATCCAAGGATTCATGATTTCCCTGCTTCCATCCTTGGATTTTCTTTTGCAGGTTGCACACTTGGGAGTACGTTTGATACTTATCATTAAATAGTTCTAGCATTGTACTCCACCTCCTAATGGTTTCCGGTTCTAAGGACCAATACCAAATTTTTACTTCTTTTATTAGTGTCCTTGGGAACAAATTTAGTTTTTTCCACTCATTCTCAATGTTTTGCAGGGCACATGCATCATGAAATGCTTGTAGATGGTTTTGAGGATCAGCGTTGTATCCCCCCTCAAATCATGGGATGTTATTCATGTCTAATCTCTTGATCCTGCTATCTTTCTGGTGCCTTGTAGGAATTCTCATAGCCTCCATTATGCCTAACATGCTTCGGGTTGCAAGTAGGGGTTCTTCATTGTCATTTCATTCATAGCATCTGTGATGTCTACACAGTTCCCTACTTTCCCTTCTTCCATGCCTCAATTCCTTCTAGTGCCCTCGTCCTCTTTCTCAACTCACTCGTCAAGGTTTCTCACTTTTCTTACCCTTATCCTCATGGTTAGGTTCCTTATGACTACACCCTGATATAGAAGGAGAGGGTGAATGTGATGATGAAGGGGAAGAAGAAGGATAACCATCGCCATGATGATGTTCCCTACCTTCTCTTCGGTGGTTCCAATTCTGATCAGAATGCTCACCCTTGTCATGTGTTGGTGTTTCCTCATTGAACACTTGGTGTTCGTGGGGATCAAAACCAGGGTTGTGAATCATGGAGCACATGTTCTGATACACCACCTCCTCACCATTCGTTAGGAGGGGGAACATCATTTTGTAAAGAACCTATTAAAATAGGTTCACCACCCTCAATTTCGCTTAAGACGGGTGGAGCGTTATGGGGTCTTTTGCCCTTCAATGATGTATAGTATCTCTCCTATTGAAAATCCATTTGACGTTGTGCTTTTGTGGGATGGTAATCCCTTGTGTCAAAGCCACATGCAATGTACTCTGTGTACAATTGTGACATGCCTATTCATGCAAGAGCATGAAGGAGCATGTTGGGGATTTCTCGATCTAGAGGCAACACTATGTTACCCTCCAAGTCTCTCCAACGTAGTTGCTCATCTTGATGGAGAATAAAGGTAAAGTCAGGTACATATTCATCATGATGAACATATACCACATGGAATTATTGACAAACTGGTAGATCTGGGTTACTTGTGTTGTACCACCGACTATCTCTTGTGTTGGTCCTAGGCAGTGAAATGCTTTTGTGTGAAGAAGAAGCATCTTTGTTTTATTCGGTGTGTTGTTTTTGGTTATCTTATTTTTTCTTGATCAACCCTAAGGTTTCATTCTAGCTTCCCAACGATGTGGATGATTTCCTATGTTCTAAGTAGTGCACAAACAACTAAGTCCCCGGCAACAGCACCAATGATGAGTGGTGAGGTACCCCTACACTCAACCATACGAATATGAGTGTTCATGTGTGATCCGGTCGAACTCCAAGGACTAAGTGCTTATGTGCCCTAATGGAACACTTAAGGTTAATCAATTGCTATCTTCCCAAACTTACTTCTATTGTCATGGTTGTATGGTTAATTAAGTCTGAGGTATGTGATTTTTATATCTTTTCTCTTTTTAATGTCTTTATGCTAAGAGGGAAGGGTGAAGAGACTAAGTGACTAACTTTCATTAACTACTCATTAACTAAGTTCTAATTGTCCTAGCACCAGTATCCATTCCCACTTGCCGCACACACCCTGAACCAATGCAACACTACTGGGATTAACAAACGCTATTCATTATTGGGTTACCAAGCATTACACACGTGCTCAAAGCAGTCGTACTGAATGCACTTAACTAGGAGAGTTAAGGGTTGAGAGAGATTAATTAACTAAGAAATAAATTAACATTTAATAGTAATTAAATCCTATTTAGCTTAGTCCATATGCTGCAAGGTTTATTAGAAAGTTCGTCTTTATTGCCGTACACAAATGTGTGCTCAAGTATAATTTGCTTGAATAAAGATCCATTCACTTTAGGACTCCTACTATGGGCACATGGAAATTATTCTAACTCTAGAATGGAAAAATTTCTATAGTTTGGCTAAGGTCTAGATCTAGATAGAGAAACAAGGAAAAGCCTCCTCTTATTTATAGAACTCACGACGGGTTGCGATATCGTGTACGCGATATCACGGCTCATCAAATGCCTAAATATTTTACATGATTTCTAGCATCATTGCATCCTATCATGTTTAGGTAGATGCACCCTTGAGGCTCATGTAGAAATTGGTTAAATAATCTTAAGCCTTAGTGTATAAACCAACATAAAGATAACACCATTCAATTTCTCTCAAAAAATACCAATATGATCTAGAACTTGAGAAGCCTCTCTCAAAAGGAATATTTGAAGGTGAAAGGATTATGTTCCAAAATCATAAGAGATATACATAATAATTAGCACTTAAATATAAGTAAAAATACTTATCAAGGATCATTCCATCAAGCCAAAGACATCTTCAGCTTTGTAAGCATTCCATAAGATTCTTCTTGACAACCATTTTCCCTTAGATTCTCCTTGTCAACTATCATCCCTTGGATTCTCTTCTTATTATGATAATTTTGTAATCTATCCTATATAAAATTCATTTGTACAATTGTAATTTTTCCACATTGATCATGTCATGTTTCTAGTTCTAGTTCTTAGATCTTGTGTTTAAAATCTATAGAACTAGATTTATTTAGTCATGGGAAAATGATGAGGCATCTAATGATAATTTTTGTGTTTATTGTATGCCCTAGATTTGGGAAGTGTTTTATGTACCATATGTTTATAATATAGCACAAACATCTAAGGTTCTTAGTCTCATAGGATGCACCCTAGCCTTCCTATTTCCTTGAGGTTCTGTGCATGTTTCAAACTTCTTAGAAAGATTCCAACATCATTCAGATGTCCTATGGTCCTTTGGCAAGCTCCCTCAAGTTCTAGCTTTCATATAGGATTGATGAAACAAAGTGTGATTTGGGGAATGCATTGACTACCCTACATTAGCTCACCTCCTATGTTAACATAGGGGTGCTCATGCATTTCCTTCCAAGTCTAGTTTATTTATTTTTATTTATGGTGTAACCAAGATCACCTCAAGTTGCATTGATGGACCTCCATTAATTCATAGGCATTAATGAACCTCTTTTGTTATTTTTTAAAAACTATAGATACTTGATATGATATCATATGCACATCTTAGTCATTTCTCAATATAACTTTCATTCCTTTGAAGGTGGTGGTGTCCATTTTTTATCAAGAGCTCTTCTTCCCTTAGGTAAGTTAATTTTCTCTCCTTGTATTATGTATGTATTTTGAGTCATTTCTTTCACAACTACAACTATACTTTGTTAGAGTGCTCTCTTGGTTATGTAGCCTAGAACCATTTGGTTGTGATAATTTGTTCTTATCTAAGGAGGCCACAACTCTAAGGCATGGTGTTAGGCTATTAAGGTTGTGACTAAGAGCCATCTTATTGCATTACATATGTGATGTTGCACCTATCCCAAAGAGAGATTACAATGCAACAATATTTATTATTTTTTTCTTATAAGTATAAAATCCATAAAAATTATAAATATTTTCTCTGTTTTACACTATGGAAACATGAGGGTTTTCTACTATCATATGTATTATAATATCTTTTATATTTATTAAATGTAATAATATATACAAGTGTTCTTGGTAATTCATTCAATATCATTTTTGAAGTCTACAATTGGATTGCACTACATTTTGTATGATAAATTTCATTGGTCAAAACTATTGGAACCCCTATCACATAGGAACTCATGTAAGCATCATATTTAGTTACCAAAGAATCAAAATTAGTTTTGGAAATCTTTGCTTTATGATTAACCCTTTTTAATTCTTGGTTAACTCAAAATCCAAAAAAAGTAGAATTTAGGCTAAAGGTGATTATGAAATAATGTTCCTAAAACTTTTCCGTAATTAAAATTATCAAGTTTTTAACTTATCATATTTTATTATTATTATTACTATTATTTACCTTGATGTTCAAAAATAGGATGTTTAAAATAGGAAGTTTTCAAGCAACTAAAATAAAAGGTCTAGTTCACAAGATATTGTAAATGCATGAGAACATTGAAAATCATGAGGTTCTAAAATGGCCAAGAAATATTAAATTTGGGGGGAATTTTAATGTAAAAGAATTAAAAATTAATCAAAATTGATGAAAAGAAGTCCCAAAATCATACATGAATTTAGAAAAGTTATCCATGGTATTCTTGAAGATGTGGGATTGGTTTAGAGCCATGATCAACAAAAGTTACAGAAGTAGATCCTTCCTAAAGTAGGCTCTTGTCCATAATGCCCTTGTGTAACCAATGTTATATATGTCTATGGATACCATTGAATTTAAATGCAAATCATTCATTTATTTCAAATAGCACATAACCATCTTGATTAGATGACTATACTATACTATATAAAACCATTAGGTACATAATCATATGCAACAATGAGGTGAATAATGGAACAAGAAGGGATTACAAAGATCAGAACGTAAAATATTTTACCATGTCCAGAATAGATCCTTATGTCAATTATGGTTAAAATAACCATCATACCTCTTCATTAAGATTTCAAAGTAAGTCCATACCTTTACCAATGACATTGCATCACCTCATCCTGAACTTATAACTATAGGACCATCACAACCATATGAAGACTTTACTACTTAACAAAAGAAAACAAGGAAGCATTTTTTATTAACTAATTACTTAAACATTAATTATTTTTTCATAAACTTGACAATTAGTTAGAGTGCTTTCAAGCATGGGTAATATGTCTTTCCAACTTCATAACCAATGCTAATCCCATCAGAGAAGTATCTTTAGATATAGGCAACATGTTTTTCTAATCACATAATGGAATTAGTCCAAGAGACATTTGGAATTCCAAAAAGTAGCCTACCTTCAAGAATGGGGTAATGTGTCTTTCCAGTGGTGTCCCAAGAATCAATTTTCTTTTGTAAATCAATTAATTAGTGACTTGTGTTTTTATTACTAAAGGACTACCTTCAAGCATGGGTAACATGTCTTTCTAATGACATGGTAAGGTAACACTTATTCAAGAACATGATTCCATTAAAGTAAAACATGAGTAATAACATAAATACATGGAGTAGTAATACTCATAGAGGAAGTGTAAGAAATTAGCAAATCACCTTAATACCACATCCTTTTGCATTTTCTCTCAGTCCTTCCGCCTTTCCTTAAGGCATAAAGATCATGAGTGAATTCTAGTTTTAATATGAGAAGAACCATACTACTTTCATGGTGAAGATCTCTTATTTATAGAAAGTGGAGGCATGGTCTATGTGATCTCACTACTTTATACAACTACTTTCCCAATCATCTTGATAGTATAAGGCACCACCCAAGAACAATGTTTGCTTTTATATAAACAATAATGCTTATTATTGCTAATGGAAAAGTTGAAATTAATTTAAATTAAATTAAATTAAAAACTTAAAAAAATAAAATGACTTAAATAATGAAAAAGTATAAAAGAAAATGAAAAATTAAAAAAAATATAAAACATAAGAATTAGAAAAATGAAAATAAATTTTATAACAAAAAGTTAAAAAACCATGACCTCACAAGGTGTTAGGTCAAATGGGTATCTCCCCCACAACTAGATTGAAAATTAGAAATACAAAAAATGAAATAAGCTTGGCTATCGATTAAGATGTAGGTGGAGTTCATAACTATTGGGAAGTTCATAAAAGGTTTTACTTGTTGTGTGTTGACCAAGATTATTTTGTTTGGACAATCACAAGGGTAAATATTCATGGCACCTAAAGAGAAAGTTGAGTGAATAATATAGGATTCTTTTCATAGTGCTTGGAATTTTGTTTGTTGAGATACATGTATAGAATTCTAGTAGAGGACCTTATCTTCTAGTTGAAAGTCAACTTTTTAAATTCTACATTCTGCCATTTTTTTTATGTATGTCTTGTATAAATCATTTATCAAAAGGACTACTTGTCTATTTTTATCTAACATGTTAAGATTTATGAGATGTTCTTTTTGTGCTAAACTGATGTTAACATCAAGTTAATAAATTGTGTTAACTGCATGTAATTCTACTTGTATTGAAAGTTTTGGTAACTTACCATATATTAACTCATAAGGAGAGTAGTTAATACAAAGTTTCCAAGTGAAGCAATAGTCCCATAAGACATTATTGAGTTTTGTGCTCCAATCTTTCCTATACCTACTAATATTCCTAGCAAGAATTCATGTAATTTTGTTATTTGTTACCTCTACTTGACCATTCACTTGGGGATGATATTTTATTATTAGTTTATGCTCTACCCCTAAGTGTTTTATTAATTTTCTAAAAATAGATTCTATAAAGTAAGTTCCATTATCAAAAATTAGTGTTTTAGGTACATCAAACCTATTTACCATACTTTGTTAAAAAAAAACCCTAGTCGTGGTAGTGGATGTATAATCTATTATTTTTGTAGCATCACTTCATGCAATAGTCCACCACAATGATGATGTAGGATTTCCTATTGGACATGGGTGTGATGGGACTCATGAAATTAATTCCCCATATATTGAAAGGTTCTAATGGATCCTCCATCCTTGTAGTCATTCCTCCATCTCTTTGACATCATTCATAGGAGTTGGTAAATTAATGTATAGTCCTAAAAATTGTGGGTCAAAAGTATCTTACCATAAGTATTTTAATGATAATTATCCTACTTGCATAGTGACCTCCACAAGGTTCCTCATATTTATCTTAGAGAATTTTGGTTTAAACTTCATCAAGCACACGTCATCACACAAAATCATCTATGTAGATCTTATAGAGAAGTCCTCCTATCTCCGTGTAGTGCTTGACTTGGTGAAGAAAGCATTGCTTTTTTCTCCTATCCTATCTAGTAGGGACCTCCTATATGAGTAAATATGAGAGGTATTATTTGTACCATGATTTTTCTACTTCTATTGTGACCATTATTTCCTTTCCAAAAAATATTTCATTAAGAAATTGATCAAACATAGGCTCTTCATTAGCTTAGTAGTCCCATCATATCCAAGACAAATTATCTACAACAATGTTCTTAGTTTTCTTTCTATCAATTATGGTAGGATCAAATTCATGAAAATTTACCAACCATCATATGATACGGGGGCTAAGCACTAGCTTTTTCATTAGGAAGTGTATTACACTATGATTTATATATACAAAGCTTGGATATCCAAGCACAAACCACTCTAATTTTTCTAAGGCATACACCACTATCATCAATTCATTCTCTGTTGTGGTGTAGTTGACCTATGCATCTACAATACTCTGACTTGTACAATAGATATAATAGAAATGTTTTTGATCATCTAGGTATGTAAGCATAACTCCTAGGGCAACGTTGAACTCATCTATTATAATGTAAAATGACTTGGATCAATTGGGAGCTCATAGAATTAGAGTTTCTAGAAGATTTTGCTTCAAAAGTTGAAATGCATACTTATATTTCTTAGTCCATTTGAATGATGAATCCTTTTTTGTTAGCTTCATTAGTGGTTTAATAGTGTTAAAAATATTTTTAACAAATCTTCTATAATAGCTTGTATGTCCAAGGAATGATTAAACATCTTTCATTATTTATGGCTATTGAATTATTCCTTGGATCACTCTTATCTTTTCTAGATTCATCTCAATTTCCTTTTCTAAACTTTGATGCTCCAAGAAAATGTCCTCCTAGACCATCAAATTGTTTTTCTACTAATTGATCTTTAGATTAGTCTCCACACATTGTTTTAATGCTTACTCCATATGGTTCAGGGCTTGTTGAAAATCTAATCCATGGGTGGAAAATTCATCCATGAATACCTTTGTACCATTGCCAAATTATTGTTGAAAGATTCTAAGGACATGGCATTGGAAAGTCACATGTGTATTTCACAGACCAAAGGACATATTCTTATATGTAAAAGTCCCTTAAGGACTCATGAATGGTGTCTTAGCTTAGTCTTCTAGGGCTACTTTGATTTGATTATAGCCACTATAACCATCTAGGAAACTATAATATTTATGGCTTACAATGATATCTAACACTTGGTCAACAAATGGTAATGAAAAAAATCATTGAGAGTTGTCATGTTCAATAGCTTGAAATCAATGCAAATATGCCACTACCCATGTTTTTTAAGTACAATAAGAAGTGCTCTCACCCACTCACTATCTACTATAGCATAGATGAATCCAAGCTTCAAAAGCTTCTCCATCTCCTTCTTTACTACTTTAGTTTAGGATTTAATCTCCTCTATGATTGTGGCTTGAAATTAATCATAGAGTTTGTGTAGATTTTTTGTTAGCATATGGATGGATCAATACATGTGATTTTATCATATGATTAGGCAAAGACTATTGACCACGTTTTTACTACTTTCCGCAAGTTCTTATTATTTTTCCTTGTGATTTTGAACTTTATGATTACCAATTTACCATTTTTAGTTATACATACTCAAGAAATTTCAATAACACTTTTACGTCTCAAGGTTCTAGTCTAGATGCTTTAGGAATTTTCAACTCTCTCCAACTTGTTTCTACTTTTTAAGTTAGTATCTAAGCTACTCCATTTCATCCATTTTATCAATGTAAGCACTTACAAGGGCTTCTATCAATTCAATGAATATTTTAGAGTTAGAGTTATCATCTAGTATCAACTAATAGATGCCTTATTTTTTGTGATTATTGTGTACAAGCACCTTTAAATGTTGATTGGTTCAGCATATGATCACCATGTTGTAATAGTTTTATTACTTACTGTCCAAATTCTCTGCATGTAGTTATATCCTATGTCATTGTACACAATGCATGGAACTCTCTTCATAGTTCTTATATGTAAGGACTCGTTTACCCAAGTTTTAAAATTGCATATCCTTCCATGCTCATTCTTCCTAGAAATTTCCAAGGATAGATCTTTGACTTCCAACTTGCCATCAATTTTTCTTAGCCAAGCTCTTTCCATGATGATAGAAAAGTCTTCCTTATAACTGTCCACATGAATTACTAAGAAATTAGTAAGATATGATCAAACATTGATGGTATTTACAGCATCTTCTATGAATCCCAAGGGAACATAGATGGATTAGTTTACAGGATCTAATGTAATGTTACATTTCTTAACTAGTGGTAGGTTCTAAGCTTTGTACATCTCTTAAGAAATCAAATTAACTCTAGAACCTAATACTAGTAGACTAGTGCATGGTGCATTTCCTATAATCTGTAAGTAGATCAAGGGGTTACTAGATCAATTCCTTTTCTAGCAAGATGTCCTATCTTAATCTAGTCTATGACTACATGAGTAAGCATGATAGTTTGTACATTAGGAATATTTTGGTTTAAAGGTGGCTTGGTTGATGTCCCGAAGATAATTTGTGTGAAGTCCATGACTATGAATGCCTACAATCATTTCAATGGACTAGTTAGCCTAAATAATGATATTGTCTAAGGCTTATACTTGGATCCACTTGAGTTATCATCCACCTATGAGTTTATAGCCCTACTATCATTTTTTTATTAATGCTATGAAGAAATTTTACCTTGCATAGATGGAGTAAGTGATAAAGGATTCAGGACATGGTGTTAAGAGTGTTGCAAAGGATAGGAAGAATAAATGGAAGGTGATTTAGCATGTGGAATGGCAAGTTTGTGTACTTTGAAGGATAATAGTGGTGAGAAGAAACATAAGTGGTAGAATCATTAGGTAATACAAGTTTTTGGATGTAATATCTATAAGAATTAGGTTTTCTATAGGAATATTTCTATCTTAGGGATGGCATACCCCATGGCTATGAGTTTTATCACTGTTGGTAATACTCTTGAGGTTGTGATGGAGTTCCGCTTGGATAACACTATTGATGGTGATGAGATTACTAGTAGTTTCCTTGAGAGTAAGGTAACCTTTGTAGGGCTTTCTTCTTGATGAACTTCAAGTTTAACACATAATCCCTAGACTCCTTCAAGTGTGATATTATTGGGCAACAATCCTTTGGATGTTCATATTGGAAAATGTCACAACCATCATCATCTAACTCAGAGTCATCAATCTCTTCTACTATAGTTTCTTTCTCTTTGTGCTAGTAGTAATCCTTCCCTATATCTCTTTTCTTTCTTTTATTTTTCTCCTTGGCTCTTTCCTATTTTGCTTTTTCCTTCACAATGTTAAGTGCTATTTGAAATTTTCATCATTGGAGTCCCACATTTATCAATATTTTCCAATAATTCAATAATTAATTTTTGAATGAATAAGAATTTTTTGTACACTACCTCCTCTAATGGCACTTCTTCATCAAGTTCATAGAGATGCATCTCCTTTTTGCATATTTAAAGTTCTCTATGGTACTCCTCTACACTTTCTCTCTTATTTAGTTCATCTTCTTTATTTTTCACTTAATTAATCATCCTTTGGATTTAATGGTCTCTCATTTCAAATAATCTTCCTTGGGTATATCCCCCAAGAGTCTCTCTTGTTTTTTTCTTTTTTTCTTTTTTTTTTTCTTTTTTTTTTTTTTTGCAAAACCCATCTATGATATGGCGTAGTTACTTTCTATGAGAAAATCTTGTCCTAAGAATATGTGAAGGAAAGAATAGTATTTTCTCATGGATACAAAAGGGACTCATGGTTATCTTGTTTTTATCCTTGAAGTCACTTCCTCAAGTTAGAAACCCTGGAATATGTCTAATATTTATCATTGAAAAATTCTAAAATCGTACTCCATCTCTTGATAGATTTTGGTTCCAAGGACTAGTATCAACTTTTAGCTTCTCTACTAAGCATAATTATGAAAATTTTTAGCTTTTACTAGTTATTTTCAATATTCTATAAGATACTAGCACCATGAAAGGCTTATAGATGATGTTGCAGGTCTACATTATATCTCTCTCAAACATTGGAATATTGTTCATATCTAATATTTTGATCCTACTATCCCTTTGATGCCTAGTAGGAATGTAAATGATATTATAGATATTAATCATTATTCTTATGGCAAGCAATGATTCATCATAATCATCTTGATCCTCATGATCCCTATCATGACTAGGCCTTCCTTGGCATTGCTTACTTTGCCTCATTTTACTATTGTGTCCATGTCCTTGTTCATGACTACATTCCCTTTTATCATTCTTATGCTCATCTTATCTATCATCTTTACCTTACCTACAATCATTTCCCCTTCTATTTTGGCAACATTCACCATTGTCAAAGCTTGATGATGAGGATGAAGAGGATGACAATGAAGAACTAGGAGAGTTATGTCAGCTTACTTTCCTCCTATGATCTCATTGGTGTTCTCTTATCTACCTACTAGGAGACCTTAGCCTTGAGGTTTTCCTTGTTCTAAGCCCTATCCTTCCCTTACCTTGGTTACTTGCTAAGGTTAAATATAATTATGAATGATTCAAGTCATCTCTCTTGAGTGGAGAAGGACCTTATCATTGAGATTTTCTTGATTAATAACTAGTATCCTCCTTCTTGAATTGTGATGTTAGATGAATGGGAGCCCTCTTTCCTTTGGATGCCTCATAGAAAGCTATCATGAATTAGTCCTTGTGTAATTGGGACTTTGTGGATCTTTAATCCCTAGAGATATCATTAATTGCTTCATAGTCTAAGATTACTTCATCAAGTTCCAGTCTTATCAATGTTGTCATGAGTATTAATGAGACTAACTGATCAAGTAATAATATAATATTATCTTCCAAGTCTCTCCATAACATTTGTTCATCCTAGTGAAGTATGAAGGTAAACTTTGGATAGAAAGAATCTGAATGTTTGTAGAGTATCTTCACTTACTATGGCACATCATCTTTACTAGTATTTCTATCATGTCCTTTAGTTTCCTCATTTGTAGGTGGAGAATCTATCCTACAAGAAGAAGACATTATTAAATTAAAAGTGTGCCTTAGAATAAAATATTATTATTTTTGGAAATAGTTAAATCATGTTAGACTCTAACAAATATCCTTAAATGATCTTTTTTATCTAAACCACTAGCACCAAAGTCCTCGAAAATGATGCCAATGATAAGTGGTAGAGTAACCTTACGTCCAACCATATGAATCACAATTGTTCATGAATGATCTAGTCAAATTCTATGAACTTAAGACTATATGGATGCTTTAGATAACTAAGCACTAAGATGTTAATCATTTTCTTCCCAATTACACTTATGTTGATTCACTTAGTATGGTTGAATGTGATTGAGACACATGATGTATTTAATTATTATTATCAAAATTTTAAAAATATTAAACTAATTAATCTAAGTATGAATAAATAATTTAAACTAGCCTAAGCATAGAACATCTATTCCTAACTTTCTATACATATCTTGAACATGTACTAATATTTCTAGGTTACCAAGTATTCACTACTAGGTGTACCAAGTATTCACTCCTAGGATTATCAAATGCTATTATGTTATACCCAAAATGGTCATGCTCATGCATGTTTACTTAAGTGCTAAGTAATAAAGTACTTAACTAATAGCATGAAAAGGAAATGAACATTAATAGTAAAGTGTAATAAAGTAAATCATAATGCGAGTTCAAGTATTGTAATAAAGGAAACAAATCTTGATTTTATTGTTGTCATGAACATCTGTCTAGGTACATAATGTATGTGAATATAACTCTATACAACTTGTTTAATCCACACTGTAGGAACTTAGAGAAGAAAAATTCTAACTTTTATAGTGCAGATGATGAGCGGCGAGGTACCCCCTACACTCAACCATACGAATACGAGTGTAGCATGTGCGATCCGATCGAACTCCATAGACTAAGTACCTACACGTCATATGGAATACTTAAGGTTAATTATTCGTTGTCTTCCTAGACTTACTTATAGTTTTCACGATTGTATGGTTAAGTAAGTCTGAGGTATGTGATTTTTATGTCTTTTCTATTTTATCTCCTATGTTGAGAGGTGAAGGATTGAAGAGACTAATTAACTAACTTTAACTAAATAACTAAGCCTTAATTAACCTAGCATCAGCATCCATTCCCACTTACCGTTCACACCCTGAACTGATGCAACCTTGGTTACCAAACGCTAATTGTTGTTGGGATCACCAAGCGTAACGCATGTGCTCGAAGCGATCGTACTGAGGCACTTAACTAGGAGAGAAGGGTTGATAGAGATTCAATAACTAATAAAGAATTTAAATGATAAATAGTAAATAACAATAACTAAAATCCTATTTAGCCTATTCCATGCATTGCAAGGTTTATTCAAGAAGTTCATCTTTATTGCCATACACAAACTTGTGTTCAGGTACAATATTTTCTCGAATAAAGATCTGTTCACTTTAGAGCTCCTACTGCAGGCACATGCAAAATATTCTATCTCTGGAGGGATCAAACTACCAGAGTTTCTCTACGGTCTAAGCCTAGGATAAGAAACAAGGGAGAGCCACCTCTTATTTATAGATATGATGGCGCACTGCGATATCGCGTACGCGATATCGAAGGGGATGATGCGATATCGCGAGGGATGTGATATTGTGGGCAGACGCGATATCGTAGAAAATGCAATATCATGGCCCATGCGATATTGCATCCCATCATACCCCCATGACTGAATAAAAACTCATCCTCGAGTTCCTTACAAAATATTAGGATGGTATGCGATTATTGACTCAAAATGGAACTAATGGGATAATATGTGAATGGATCATCATTACAAGACAAGACAAAACTAGCGTTCACGACAACAAGAGTGAACACTTTATACATTTGACATCAGGCCTCCTTTGGTAGCTGAGAAAGAGAGAGAGAAAGAAGTTTTGCTATTGCCAATGCCAAGATTGCACCTATCGTTATCCATCCGTAAGCGCGCCATCGATCTTGCTCCTTGCATAGCTGCTTTAGCACTACTCCATTCCAAGTGTGCTCTCCAAATCCAATCTGTTGTTGTATGATTATCATCTGCACACACAACACAGTCTTATATTAGCAAGGGTAAGTGAATCACATTACAATTTATACCTTGCTTCAGTGAAAGGTCCATTGGCTGAGTTCTGGTATGGCTAATACGGATCTGGAGATATCATAGTGGTGACTACCGAAGGTGTAGGGGTTAGGAGAAAATTGAAAAAATTTGGGTCCAGACCCCCATGACTAAGAGCAAACCTCTGGTAGCAATATAATGGAGAAAGAAAAGGAACAAGAAAGATGAAGAAAAAGAGACAACTATGACATCGATGAAATGGATGTCAAGATGAAAATGAACAAAATAATATAGATTACAAAAATGTTAGGGGAAAGAATTTAACTAGTGTACCAAATAGGAATGTCAGCGGGTCCTCCCCAAAGTAGGATCATGCCCTTAATGTCCTAACAAACCCACATTCAAAGAGTCCATAGGCTCTCAGAATTTCATTTGGAACAAGAGTTAAAGTCTTAACCGCAAGAATTTACCAAAAAGAAAACAATGTGTCAACCAAAATACACACTAATGATACAACCAGCAATGAGGTGAACAAGGGAGAGAAGGATGGAGAGAAGAGAATGTAATGAAATCCCAAGAACAAGGTGGTGTACAGCCCCTTGTGTAGTTCATGATTAATGTAACTTAGAAGGTTCCATTCCAAGTCTGGCCTCAAACAAACCACATCCAGTGACTTCGCATTAATGCATTCGGTCAATCCATCCTCGTGAAGTAACAGGAATGCCTTCATCCAAGAGCCACCACCATTCCAATGAAACAAGGAGGAGAGAATGGGAAGCGAGAAGGGTCTTAGTTAGAGGGAACATTTTTATTTTTAGTTCCATAACCAGTGCTTGTAGCCCAAATGATTATTTCATCTAAGGGGTGTGCTTTGAATTCTTACTTTCTCTTTTTTTTTTGTTTTTTTTATTTTATATGTTTATGTGTGAGAACCACACCATGCAAAGACTTTGTTATTTTTATTAACTCAGCTTCCCGATAATTGGGTAACGTCGAAACGGTAAGAAAACTCAAGAAGAAAACATCCAAGCACCCAAAAGAATGGCCAACACAAATGCATCAAGTTCCCTTGAAGTCACACCCTTTTCAATCCTTGTGTCCTTTCTTAGTTTGAGAAATGCCCAGTAACCGATTCGTTATAGTTCTTATTAGAAAGGGACTGTACATTTCCAAACCGAGAGAGACCATAGAAATTTGTGGATGAATGGATGAAGTGGACTCATTTCCTGCTATATCAAAAGAAACATACCTTAGTATCGACATCATAATTTAAAGGTAAAAACCAAACATTATCAATCAATAAGAAAACAGTTCATACCATCATGAAGAACACTTATTAAATGACAAACTTAAAAGATGGATCACACACACACACACATACACAAAAAATGAAGAATTATAATGATGTTGTAAAACAAAAATAAGAGAAGTTAAAGAAATTTGTAAAACAAAAATATGTAAAATAAAAACTTAAAAAGAACTGAGGGCCCCAAATGATTAGCATAGATGGCCATCTCCCCCATGACTGAATTGCAAGGGAGAGATCCAAAATAATGAGCGTTTGTTTGAATTTCGTAGAAGTGCCCAACTTCTCCCAATTGATGTTCTTAGATTAAAGGGTGAAAGTTGGCGATGCTCATATTCCAAGGTATCTACACCTTCGTTGTTGGCATGAGTTGTTCCCCTAGTTTGTTCCATGCATGTTGGTCAGTTGCTCTTTCGATTAGCTATCAACCATGGGGTGTCCACTTGTTGAGTGGTTGCTACATATAGGCACCTTTGAATGTTATCCTTTGGTGCACATTGGTTACATGCAGGAAATGTTAAACTTTGCATCACCCATGATTCCTACATGTCATCACCCTCTGAGTCACTGTATGTGATGCATGGAACTTTCTTCTTCTCAATCTTTCCATA
The DNA here is from genome assembly GCA_015680685.1 of Gnetum montanum. Classification (NCBI taxonomy): domain Eukaryota; kingdom Viridiplantae; phylum Streptophyta; class Gnetopsida; order Gnetales; family Gnetaceae; genus Gnetum; species Gnetum montanum. Next base: position 1,127,125 of record MNCI01015910.1, on the reverse strand, counting down.
AATGTTCACCTTAGATATTTTCAAGGAAAGATCGTGGATCCCTAGGCATGCATCTATTGTGCTTATCCATGCCCTTCCCATTATAATTGGGACGTCCCCTTCATTGTTGTTAACTTCTATCACTAGGAAATCGGCTGGGTATGACCAACCACACACAGTGGTAACGATGTCCTCCACCAATCCCAAGGAAATGGTGATGGACTAGTCAGCTAGCTCCAGTTGAATATTGCTCTTCTTAAGTTGGGGCAGGTTCCATGCTTGATACATTTCTTGTGAGATTAAGTTGAATCTGGAACCTGAGTCAAGAAGAGCCTTATGTGGTTCGTTCCTGGTGACTTGGAGGTAGATTAAGGGACTTCCAAGGTCAGATAGTTTCCTGGGAAGGTGGCCTACCTTGATCCAGTCAATTACGGTATGTGTTAACCTAACTGTATGTGTTAAGCTCTGTGGTTGGTTTGAAGGGAGCTCTGAAGCCTTATGTGTTGGAGGAGTGTGTACAGACTCAACTGCTTATGATTTTGAGAGCTTTTCTGGGCTTTTGGTTCTAAAGAAAGGTCTTCTCTTCTTGCAGTTGTCAGAACCAATAGCAGGTTGAATATTTATAACTCTCGTAGCATTACATTGCTGAGGTTGAGTGGGGAGTTCCCCTTGCATTGTTGGAGCAGGTGGTATTGGAACTAATGGTGTGAGAGAGGCGAATGGATTTGGAGGATGGTATGGATATGGAGCATCTCCCAAAGTAGAACGAGTCCTTCTAAAGTACTCCCAAACTTGGTAGTGATGTTGGGGAGTTGTATGACCCATGGATTCACTTGGAGAAACTAGCTACTGCACGTAGTAACCATAAGGATTTGGTTTCTGGTAAGGGTATTGTTGCCTAGGCGGTGGCATCCCCCATGACTGTGGGTATTCCCACTACTGATGTTGTACGATGGGTTGTGGTGGAGTTCCACTTGGATAGTACGTTAATGGTTGGTGGAACTATCTTTGGTTACCTTGAGGATAAGGTAACCTCTAGGGTGTTTGCCGTCTGTTGAGTTTCAGGTTAAGTGCATACACCCCAGACTCTTGTAGATGTGAGATGATTGGACAACATCCCTTAGGATGGTCATATTGGCAGATCTCACATCCACCATCATTGTCTATGTCCGAATCCACAACCTCATCAGAGATAGTTATTTTTCCCTTACCCTTGTCATGTGCAGAGCCTGAATCTCTCCACTTTTTCTTTTCCTTGTCACTACTTCGTTCCTCCTTAGATTCCTCTACGATTTTCAAGAAAAGTTCAAGTCTACTATCCAAGGAGTCCTGTATCTGATCTACCTTAGCTGCTACTTCTGTTGTTAACTTCTAAAGTGGAAAATTTTTTCTATTCACCAACTCTTCGAGTTGTGACTCATCCTCTTCATCACAAAATCTCACTTCCCTCTTCCAGAGGGAAGGATCACAGTTGTATTCTTCCATGCATTCTCTTTTCCATAGCTCCCCTTCTTCTTTAGCTACTTGCTCCAACAATCGATGCATTTCATGGGATCTAAGTTTAGATAGTCTCCCTTGGGCATAAGTCCCAAGGGTTCTCCTAGTTTCATACCTTAGCCCATCCACGAGGTGGTGGAGTTGATCCCGCTGTGCGTAACCATGGCCCGGGCAATGATGTAACAATGCATAGTAGCAGCCCATGGTAGCATCCAAGGGTTCATGAGTACCTTGCTTTCATCCTTGGATCTGCTTACGCAAATTAGACACTCTAGAGTACATTTGATATTTATCATTGAAGAGTTCTAACATCGTACTCCACCTCCTAATGGTTTCCGGTTCTAAGGACCAGTACCAACTCTCTGATTCTTTTATGAGTGTCCTGGGAAATAACTTTAGTTTCTGCCACTTATTTTCTATGTTTTGCAAGGTGTAGGCATTGTGGAATGCCTGTAAATGATTCTACAAATCAGCATTATATCCCCCCCTCAAACTGTGGGATATTATTCATGTCTAAGCTCTTGATCTGGCTATCTTTTTGATGCCTTATTGGTATTCTAACTACCTCCATTATATCTAGCATACTCCAGGTGGCAAGTAGGGGTTCATCATGATCATCTCTCTTATGATGTCTATGATGCCTACGTTGTTCCCTAATTTCCCTTCATTCATGCCTTGATTCTCTTGACTACCCTCGCCCTCTCTCTCGACTCTCTCGTCGAGGTCTCTCATTTCGCTTACCCTTATCCTCACTGTTATGCTCTTGATGACTGTGCCCCGATGTGGAAGGATAGGATGAATGATGTGATGAAGGGGAAGAAGAAGAAGATCCATCATCATGGTGATGTCTCCTACCTTCTCTTCTGTGGCTGAGACCCCGATCGTGATGACGATCTGAGTGCCCATCCTTGTCATGTGTTGTTGTTCCCTCAGTGAACAGTTAGCATTCACAGGGATCAGAACCAAGGTTGTGTATCATGGAGCATAGGTTCTGATACCCCACCTCCCCACTATCGTTAGGAGGGGGAACATCTTTTGATAGAGAACCTGTTATAATGGGTTCACCATCTTCTATTTCTCTTAGGACGTGTGGGACTTTTTTCCCCTTCAACAATGTATGGTGGCTCTCCTGCCTTAAGTCCCTTAAATTTTGTGTGGCTATGGGATAGTAATCCCTCATGTCAAAATCTACCACAACGTATTCAACATAGAGCTAAGTCATACCGATTTGTGCGAGAACACGGAGGAGCATGTTGGAGACTGCACGATCTGGAGGTAACACTATGTTACCTTGCAAGTCTCTCCAGCACATCTATTCATCCTGATGGAGGATAAAAGTAAAATTAGGTATATACTCATCAGGATGAGTATATACCACCCTATATTGTTGAGGAACTGGCTAATTTTGGTTATGTGTTTTAGACTACCGACTGTTTCTTGTATGATCCCTAGGTGGTGTAATGCTCTTATGAGAAGAAGAAGAAGACATTGTGTCTTATCGATGTGCTATTTAACTGTTATATAATTTTTTGTTTAATTAACCCTAAGGGTTCGTTTAAGCTCCCAAAAATGTGGATAATTTCCTATGTTCTACTTAGCGCACAAACACTTAGTCCCCGACAACGACGCCAATGATGAGTGACGAGGTACCCCTACACTCAACCATATGAATATAAGCGTAGCACGTGCAATCTAGTCAAACTCCACAGACTAAGTGCCTAAATGTCTTATGGAACACTTAAGGTTAATTATTCGTTGTCTTCCCAAACTTACTTGTAGTTTTCATGATTGTATGGTTAAGTAAGTCTGAGGTATGTGATTTTTATGTCTTTTCTATTTTATCTCCTATGCTAAGAGGTGAAGGGTTGAAGAGACTAATTAACTGACTTTAACTAACTAACTAAGCCTTAATTAACCTAGCATCAGCATCCATTCCCACTTACCATTCATACCTTGAACCAATGCAACCTTGGTTACCAAACACTAATCATTGCTGGGATCACCAAATGTAACGCACGTACTCGAAGTAATTGTACTGAGGCACTTAACTAGGAGAGAAGGGTTGATAGATATTTAATAACTAATAAAGAATTTAAATGATAAACAATAAATAAAATTCTATTTAGCCTATTCAATGCACTGCAAGGTTTATCCAAGAAGTTCTTCTTTATTGTCGTACAAAAACTTATGTTCAAGTACAATATTTGCTCGAATAAAGATCCATTCACTTTGGAGCTCCTACTGCGGGCACATGGAAAATATTCTATCTCTGGAGGGATCAAACTACCAAAGTTTCACTACGGTCTAAGCCTAGGATAAGAAACAAGGGAGAGCCACCTCTTATTTATAGATATGACGACGCACTGCGATATCGCGTACACGATATCGCAGGGGACGACGCGATATCGTGTACGCGATATCATAGGGGATGCGATATTGTGGCCCATGTGATATCATGTCCCATCAGCAGAACTACAAAATTTTGGCTAACGAAACAACCAAAAAAATTTCATAAACATCATAGGTGATTCATATTTATAGGCATTAATTGTAATTCCAACATTGTATTTGTGACATAGCATCATAGCCTACAATATCATAGATGTAACATAGCATACGTGATATCATAGATGTGATGCCTCAACCAACTAATACAATTGTTATCAATCCTAAAATTATAGGTATAGTTGACTTAAACATTTCAACATATGACATATAATATTTCATCAATGCTCCATGTTGATGAGTGGCGAGGTACCCCTACACTCAACCATACAAAACGAGCGTAGCACGCGCAATCCGGTCGAACTTTGCAGACTAAATGCCTACACACCCCATGGAACACTTGGGGTTAATCATTCATTGTCTTTCCAGACTTACTTGTGTTTGTCACAATGTATGGTTAAGTAAGTCTAAGGTATATGATTTTTATGGTCTTTTCTGGTTTTATCTCCTATGCTATGAGGTGAAGGGTTGAGAAAACTAACTAACTCTAACTAATGTCCTAAGTCTAAATTAACTAGCGTTAGCATCCATTCCCACTTACCGTACACACCCTAAACTATGCAACTGTGGCTACCAAACGCTAATCGGTACTGAGATCACCACATGTAACACACGTGCTCGAAGTGGTCGTATTAAGGTACTTAACTAGCCTAAGCGTAATGAGCAGCCGATTCCTTGACTAGCCGTACACATCCGTAAATGCTCGTAATCAAGTCGTACTCATGCCATGCTACTATAGGGTAATAAATAATAGGTAGGAAGTAACAGGTAATAAATAACATATAATAAATCCTATTCCATGCACTGCAAGGTTTATCCACAAAGCTTGTCTTTATTGCCATACACAACTTGCGTTCAGGTACAAAGCTGCTCGAATAAAGATCCGTTCACTTGGGGACTCCTACTATGAGCACATGGAAAATATTCTATCTTTGGAGTGATCAATTTGCTAGAGTTTCCCTACTTTAAGCCTAGTATGGAAAATAAGGGGAGTGCCACCTCTTATTTATAGATTTGGTGACAGACCGTGATATCGTGTATGCTATATCGCAAGGGACGACGCGATATCGCGGTGCATGCGATATCGTGTCTCATCATACCCCCATGACTGAATGAAAACTCATCCTCGAGTTCCTTACAATAATATCAGGAAGGTATGGAATTATTGAAGGAAATGGAACTAATGGGTTGACATGTAAATGGATCATCATTACAAGACTTGACAAAACTGGTGTTCATGACAACAAGGGTGAATACCTTATTACAATGACATCAGGCCTTAGTTGGTAGCTGAGAAAGAGAGAGAGAGAAAGAAGTGTTGCTGCTACCAACGCCAAGATTATGCCTTTGTTGTCCATCCATAAACACGCAATCGATCTTGCTCCTTGCATAGCTATTTTAGCGCTGCTCCATTCCAAGTGGTTCCTCCAGATCCGGTTCATGGTTGTATGATTGCCATCTACACACACAACACAATCATATATTAGCAAGGGTAAATGAATCATTATGTAATTAATACCTTGCTTTGGTGTAGGTTCATTGGCTAGGTTGTGGTATGGCTAATACAGATCTGGGAATATATTGATGAGGACTACCGAAGGTGTAGGGGTTAGGAAGAAAATCAAAAATTTCGAGGCTAGGAGAAAATCAAAAAAATTAGGCCCCATACCCCCATGACTAATCGTGAACCTCCAGTAGCATTAGAATGGAGAAAGAAAAGGAGTAAGAAAGATAGATAAAAAGGGGCAACTATGGCATCGATGAAATGGATGTCAAGATGGAAATGAACAAAATAAAATTAATTGCAAAATATTAAGGGAAAGAATTTAACTAATGCCCTAAATAGGAATGTCAGTGGGTCCTCCCCAAAGTAGGCTCATGCCCGTAATGCCCTGACAGACCCACATTCAAAGAGTCTGTAGGCTCTAGGAATGTTATTGGGAACAAGAGTTAAATTCTTAACCATAAGAATTTACCTAAAAGAAAAAAATGCATCAACCAAAATATACACTAATGATACAATCAGCAATGAGGTGAACAATGGAGAGAAGGATGGAGAGAAGAGAATGGAATGGAATCCCAAGAACAAGGTGGTTTACAGCCCCTTGTATGTTTTATGATTAATGTGACTTGGCAAATCTCATTCCAACTCCAGCCTCAAACCAACCACATCCAGTGACTTCGCATCAATGCATTCGGCTAAACCATAAACTGGAGTAACGAGAATGCTTCCCCAAGAGTCACCACCATTCTGATGAAACAAAGGAGAGAATGGGAAGAGATAAGGGCCTTAGTTAGAGGGAACACTTTTGGTTCCATAACTAGTGCTTGTATCCCAATTTTATTTCATCTAAGGGGTGTGCTTTGAATTCTCACCTTTTTTTTGTGTTTTGTGGTTTTATGCGTGAGAACCACACCATGCAAAGACTTCTTATTTTTATTGTCTCAGCTTCCGATAATTAGGGTAACATTAGAATGGTAAGAAAACTTAAAAAGAAAACATCCAAGCACCCAAGAGAACGGCCAACACAAAAGCATCAAGTTCCCTTGAAATCACACCCTTTTCAATCCTTGAGTACTTCCTTAGTTTGAGAAATACCTAATCACTGATTCATTTAAGTTCTTATTAGAAGGGGACTGTACATTTCCAAGCTGAGAGAGACCATAGAACTGGTGGACGGATGGATGAAGTGAACTCATTGCCTACCATATCAAAAGAAACATACCTTAGTATCAATATTGTGACTTAAAGGTAAAACCAAAACATTAGCAATCAATATGAAAATAGTTCATACCATCATTCCAAACACTTATTGGGTGACAAACTTACAGGGTGGATCACACACACAAAATGGAAAAAGTATAACGATGTTATAAAACAAAAACTAGAAAAGTTAAAGAAATTTGTAAAACAAAAATGTGTAAGACAAAAACTTTGTAAAACAAAAATGTGTAAAAAAAATAAAAAAAGAACTGAGGGCCCCATATGGTTAGCATAGGTGGCCATCTCCCCCATGACTGAGTTGTAAGGAAGAGATCCGAAATAATGAGTGCCTGATTGAATTTCTAAGAAGTGCCCAACTTCTCCCAATTGATGATCTTAGATTATGGGGTGGAAGTTGGTAATGCTCATGTTCCAATGTATATATGCTTTCATTGTTGACATGGTTTTTCTCCTCAGTTCGTTCCATGCATATTTTTTTTCTCCTTCGAGTAGCTGTCAACCACAAGGTGTCTACTACTGGTTGTGTGGTTGCTACATATAGGCATCTTTGTTGTAAAGTTTCAAGGGCACACCTATTACATGGAGGTATTTCCTCCATGTCATCACCCGATGAATCACTTTATGTGATGCATGGAACTTTCTTCTTCTCGATCTTTCCACAAATGTTTATCTTGGAAATTTCCAAGGAAAGATCACGAATCCTAAGGCATGCATCTACTGTACTAAGCCATGCCCTTCCCATTATAGTTGGGAAGTCCCCTTCGTTGTTGTTGACTTTAATCATCAGGAAATTAGCTAGGTAAGACCAATCACACATAGTGGGAATGATGTCCTCCACTAATTCCAAGGGAATGGTGATGGACTGGTCCACCAGCTCTAGTTGGATGTTGCTCTTCTTGAGCTGTGGCAGGTTCCAGGCTTGATACATCTCTTGTGAAATTAGGTTGACTTGAGAACCTGGGTCAAGAAGAGCCCTATGTGGTTCATTTCCAGTGACTTGAAGGTAGATTAAGGGGCTTCTAGGGTCAGTTAGTTTCCTGGGAAGGTGGCCTACCTTGATCCAGTCAGTTACGGTATGCGTTAACATAACCGTATGCGTTAAGCTCTAATTTTCGACAGAAGGGTGCTCCGAAGTGTTAGATGGTGGAGGAATGTACATGGACTCAACCACTTATTGTTGCAAGAGTTTGTCTGGGATTTTGGTTCTAAAGAAAGGTCTTCTCATTTTATAGTTGTCAAAACCAGCAGTGGGTTGAATATTCATAGCTCTCGCAGCATGACGTTGCTGCAGTTGAGGAGCAAGTTCCCCTTGCATTGTTGAGGCAGGAGGTGTTATGGGAACTACTACTGGTGGAAGAGGTGCAGATGGATTAGGAGGATGGTGTGGGTATGGAGTATCTCCCGGAGAAGAAGGAGTCCTTCTGAAGTACTCCCGAACTTGGTAGTGACGGTTGGGGGTTGTGTGACCCATAAAGTCACTTGGAGAAATCGGCTGTTGCACATAATATCTATAAGGGTCAGGCTGTCGATAAGGGTACTGATGTTTCGGTGATGGCATCCCCCATGACTATGGGTATTGCCACTGCTGATGCTATCCGATGGATTGTGGTGGAGTTCCACTTGGATAATACGTTAGTGGTTGGTGAAACAGCCTTGGGTTACCTTGTGGATAAGGTAACCTTCAGGGTGTTTGCCATTGGTTGAGTCTTGGATTAAGCGCATAAACCCTAGACTCCTGTAGATGTGAGATGATGGGGCAACATCCCTTAGGATGGTCATAGTGGCAGATCTCACATGCACTGTCATCATCTGTGTTAGAGCTGTGGAGTTAGTGATTTTTTCTTTACCCTTGTTATGTGCAGGGCTTAAATATCTCCACTTTTTCTTACCTTTGTCACTACTTTGTTCTACCTTAGACTCTTCTACAATTTTTAAGACAGTTTCAATTTTAGAGTCCAAGGAACTCCATACGTCATCTACCTTAGCTGCTATTTCTGTTGTGAGTTTTTGGATCAGCAAGGTTTTCCAGTTCACCAACTCTTCGAGTGGTGACTCATCCTCTTCATCACAAAATTTCACTCCCTTCTTTCGAAGAGAGGGATCTCGGTTGTACTCTTCCACACTTTCCCTTTTGCATAACTCACCTTCTTCATTTGCTACTTGCTCCAACAAGCTTTGTACTTCATGGGCTCTAAGTTTTGATAGTTTCCCTTGGGCATAAGTCCCAAGGGTTCTCCGAGTTTCATGCCTTAGCCCATCCACGATGTGGTGAAGTTGATCCCTCTGACCATACCCATGGCCTGGGCAATGATGTAACAATGTGTAATAGCGGGCCATGGTAGCATCCAAGGATTCAAGAGTACCTTGCTTCCAGCCCTAGATCTGCTTACGCAAATTGGACACTCTGGAGTACGTTTGATACTTTTTGTTGAACAGTTCTAGCATCGTACTCCACCTCCTAATGGTTTCTGGTTCTAAGGACCGGTACCAACTCTCTGCTTCCTTAGTGAGTGTCCTTGGGAATAGCTTAAGTTTTTGCTACTCATTTTCTATATTCTGCAAGGCACAGGCATCGTGGAATGCCTGTAAATGATTTTGCGGATCTACGTTGTATCCCCCTTCAAATCATGGGATGTTGTTCATGTCTAAACACCTAACCCGACTATCTTTTAAATGCCTTGTGGGAATCCTATTGGCCTCCGTTATGTCAAGCATACTTTAGGTTGTGAGTAGGGTCTCATCATGGTCATCTCTTTCATGATGCTTGTGATGTCTGCGTTGTTCCCTACTCTCCCTACGTTCATGCCCTTGTCCTCTCAACTTTCCCATCGAGGTCTCTCATTTTTCTTACCTTTATCCTCACCTTTATGTTCATGGTGGCTATGCCCAAATGTGGAAGGAGAGGATGAGTGATGTGAAGAAGGGGAAGAAGAAGGGGAACCATCGCCATGACGATGTTTCTTACCTTGTCTTCAGCTACTATGACCCCAATCATGGTGATGATCAAAGTGCTCATCCTTAGCATGAGTGGTTGTTCCTTCTGTGAACAGTTGGTGTTCACGAGCATCAGAACCATGGTTATGTATCATTGATCATAGATTCTGATACCCAACCTCCTCCTCATCATTAGGAGGGGAAACATCATTTGCTAAAGAACCTGTGATAAGGGGTTCCTCATCTCCTATTTTGCTAAGGACATGTAGGACCTTGCCCTTCAACAGTGCATGTTGACTCTCCTACCTTAAGTCCCTCATACGTTGGGCATCTGTAGGATAATACTCCCTCATGTCAAAATCTTCCGCAATGTATTCAGCAAATAGTTCTTATATGCCAATCTGTGCCAAGGCACAGAAAAGCATGTGAGAGACTGATCAATCTGGAGGTAACACAATGTTACCTTGCAAATCTCTCCATCACAGCTGTTCATCTTGATGGAGGATAAAGGTGAAGTCTGGAATATACTCATCAGGATGAGTATAAACTATCTTGTATTGTTTAGGACTTGGCTGATTTTGGTTATGTTTTTTATGTTGTCGACTATCTCGTGTATGGTCCTTAGATGGTGAGTTGCTTTTATGAGAAGAAGGCATTTTTATTGGTGTGCTAATTTACCGTTATATAAATTTTTATCTTGATTAACCCGAAAGTTTGTTAAGGCTCACAATGATGTGAGTGATATCCCTTATGTTCTATTCGGCGCACAAACACTTAGTCCCCAGCAACGGTGCCAATGATGAGTGGTGAGGTACCCCTACACTCAACCATACGAAATGAGCATAGCACACGCAATCCAGTCGAACTCCGCAGACTAAATGCCTACACGCCCCATGGAACACTTGGGGTTAATCATTCGTTGTCTTCCCAGACTTACTTGTGTTTGTCATGGTGTATGGTTAAGTAAGTCCGACGTATATGATTTTTATGGTCTTTTCTGGTTTTATCTCCTATGCTATGAGGTGAAGGGTTGAGAAAACTAACTAACTCTAACTAATGTCCTAAGTCTAAATTAACTAGCCTCAGCATCTGTTCCCACTTAC
>MNCI01015910.1:1042591-1116234 GCA_015680685.1 Gnetum montanum | reverse complement strand
CTTGGGGACTCCTACTGCGGGCACATGGAAAATATTCTATCTCTGGAGTGATCAATCTACCAGAGTTTCTCTACTTTAAGCCTAGGATGGGAAATAAGGGGAGTGCCACCTCTTATTTATAGATTTGGTGGCGGACCGCGATATCGCGGTGCATGCGATATCGCATCTCATCACATGTTATATGATTTTACATAGCCCATCATTTTTCAATCATGATAGATGCATAAGAGTGGACATAACCCTGAAAATTTTGAAGTAATTTATTAAACAAGATGAAAATTAGAATAAATAAAATATAATTGAACACATATTATTCCTAGTGTATCATGTTTACTATTATTCTACCAATTCATATAACATAAAAAAAATTGCCATTTTTCATATCATTTTTATGGATATCATAATTTTCTACGAAGGGAACACTCACAAATTAGTAGGCAAGAATAAGACATGATCATCATATATGGGAGATTGTTAGAATCAAAATTATCAACATTTATATTCTAAGCTATATAGCCAACTTCTAAAAGAAATACTCTTAATTATATTACTTTATTCACTAACAATTTTTTGTATGTTATTTAAATATGGCTCTCTTTGGATCACATGTCACTATAGCTCCAATGTTTGATGATCAAAAGGGTTAGCAGTTCCTTTAATCTATAGGTAGGTTGACATTTGGAGAAGCTCAAATTCCACTTGGAAAACTCCTAGCTAGAAATAGATTTCATGTTTGTCTTCAAAAGATCATTCTAAAGGTGATTACCCTTTTGAATCTAGAAAATCATTTGTTTCTTCTCTGACTATAAGTTTACAATAGTCCCCATAATTTCGTGGTTCCTCTTGATTATTTGAAAGAGTTGAACAAAATTATGATAACTTTGTATAAAAATTTTCCTCCAACAAGGTGGGAAGAGGATTATTTACACTTTTCCTCTACCTTTCACAAAAAATAGATTACTTAGCTAGTTGTAAGATTCTTAGATAAAACTAGGATTGGCATGCATATAAAACTAGGATTGGCATGTTACTTTATCAATAACTCCTTTTGAAAAAAGGAGTTTTTACCCCCCCTGTGGATGTTATTTTGCTACTAGGAAGCTAAGACAACCGCACACCTTTTCATTGATGTTATTATACTATGACAAAATATACAATCATGGGAAGAGTAGAAAGTCTTCTAAGTAATAAATGCTAGGAAATGATGCAAATGAGTACAATATTCCCCATACAAATGCATGATGGCAAGCTTCGATGATGTCATGTTATATAGGTGGAAAAACTACAATTATGTGCAATGAAGTACTCTATAGTATAGGAAAATTATAATGGATGATGATATCATTTAATGATCTAGCTATTTTATGGGGGGAGAAGGGGGTATCAGATCCTAAAAAATGAAAAATAATATTTAAAAAATTTAGAGTATATTAGATTATCAAAGATAGATTCTAAAGAAAAAGCCCAATGGTTTTAGGAATACCTTTCAAGTTTTCATCCTTATAACCAATCTTGAAAAAACTTCCCTTTGGTGTAGGAAAAGAATCAAGCCTTGTCTTTATTTAGAAGCATCCTCATGGGTTTTCACTTTCTCTAGAAGGGTTTCGTGTAAAAAGAAGGAGAAAACTCTCTCTAAAAAAACAATACATCAATCAAAGATAAAGAACAAATAGCAACAAAAAATGAAAGCTTCCCATCCTTGAACCTTTAAAACCAAAAGAAATTAATACTGAAGAAAAAAATTAATTGTTTAGCATTTACTAAGCTTTTTTGCTTAAAGTTGTAGCTAAAAAGTGACATCTTTGAGAATATGGTATTTGATACTTAAACAAAGATCATAATTATGCTCTTACAATTGGAAAATAATTGTACACTAAAGCTTATAAATAAAGGAGAGAACAAGTGATCAAAGATCATTCCAAATGCAAAGACATGAAGTAGACAAAGCTAGCTGATCACCAAGAATGACTTCATTAACGCTTGGTTGAAAGTTGTTATAAATTCTAGATGTCCATTTCCAAGTATGCTAAGCGACAAGATATTGAAAAAAACATGAGAAAATGAGTCTTTACTTCTATAGAGAGTACATTAAGGAGAAACATTTCTCATATGTTTAAGATGAGGGCCACTAGGAAGACTTTGATGAATAAGACACCAAAAAAAATATGAATTTTAACAAATATAGAAGCTCTCCAAATATCTTTCATTTTTCTAATCCATAAGTGCCATGATAATTGCATTTTCCAAACCTTAATTGATTTTGTTATGAATAAAATCATTCTTTATAATAATCTCATAAGCAACGTTTGAATTAAAAGGAAAAACATATCTGTCATCCTTCCAAAAAATATTTGAAAAAGCCTAATGCAAATTGTTGTCAACCTTAAATAAATTCTCAAGATTAGAAATTGATTTTTTAAAATCTTTTTCCTCTTTCTATTTAAACCATAGAGGCTAAAAGCTTAATTCCAAGTAATCCATCTATCATGCATACACAAATAAGAAATTGTAGTGATATCAAATTTGCTCCAAATGGTACACAATCTAGATGCATTATTAGCCCAAGCTCCTTCATTAAAAGGAAGCCACCATGGGCTAATTTTCTTTAGCGTATCTTCTACAATTTTAATTTCAATATTTACTAAGCTTGCACCATATATTCCAAATTTGTTCAAGAATTGAAAAACTAAGAATAGAAATGGCCTAAGGAAAAAGAAGAAAGTGAAAAAAGTTATTAGAAAACCATCTATGATCATTCTTAGGTTTTCTTTGCATAAGTTTGTTTCTTAAAAGGAGCATCCAAACATCATCTTAATTAATGCACTTTATAATTCATTTTTCTACAATAGAAATACCTAAGTTATAATAATAAATAAAACCAAGTCTTCCATCTTTCTTGCTACTAGTGTAAATATCCCAAGAAACTCTAGAAAAACCTTTTCTAAGTTGCTTAGCAGACCCAACAAATTGACAGATAATATAAATAATTCTATTATAAGAAGTTTTAGAATGAGCCCAATAACTAGAGCAATAAACATGAGTTGATTGAAGCATTTGCTTAATAATTAGACATTTACTAGCAAGGATGAGTTTTTTTCTTTTCATTTATCAAGCTTCTTTTCAATTTTATCAACCAGATAATTCCACAACATAATTAAATTAGGCTTAAAATAGTATTCCTTAAATTTTGAGGAAAAAATATTTTTTCAAGATTTTCCAAGGCTTGAAAGTAACCCATTCATCAATATTGCCATTACAATAAACAATAGATTTTTGCCAATTGATTTGAGAGCCAGATAACATGTAGTAATCCTCCACTCTAGCTAAAAGAGTATTGATATATTGCAAAGAATATTTGATCATAAAAAAAGAATCATATACAAAGTATATGTTAAGAAATTACATACCTTAATCATTAATTGAATTCCCTAAATAAAATTCCTTCGTAGCTCATAATGCATATTATATAAAAGAAAATTTGAGGCAATAATAAAAAGATAAGGAGCTAGAGGACAATCTATTGGTGTGAGAGGCAAGTTTGTAGTGTTTTGGAGGCCTCTCCTTAATTAGGAGATTTGTAAATGTAGCTTTGATAGGATCCCATGATTGTAGCATTGATTATTGTTAGCTATCTTTATTCTTCTTAATTAGGAGATTTGTATAGCTAGCTTTGATAGGATCCCATGATTGTAGGAGTGATTATTATTAGCCATCTTTATTTTTTCTTTTTAACCCTTTTAAAGATACCATATAAAGAAGGTCTGTAATGTGTATCGATAGAAGAAAAAGTTATTTCAGTTTTCAAAATTCTTTTCATCATGATATTAGAGACAAGTTCAGGGAATCTATGAAAAGAATAGCATAATGGAGGAGTTGGCTACTTCAAGAACTGCTACCTTGGTTGGATCTCAAGGGGAGGGGTCAACTCTTGTAGATTTATCCACAAGAATAACTTAGATGTTGAGTTAGAATTCTAGAATTATGAGTTTAGAACTTGGAACAGAAACCATCAGCATCAAGCTATATGGTAGCAACTACAGCTTATGGTCCCAAATTATTGAGATGTACATTTCAGGCAAAGACAAACTGGGGTACATTAATGGGGACATTCAACAACCTCAAGAAACAAATCCAGGATTTAGAAAATGGAGAACAAAAAATGCAATTGTGAAAGGTTGGCTAATTAATTCTATGAATCCTAAGTTAATTGGCAATTATATTTGATTTCCTATGGCAAAGGTAGTGTGGGATGTTGTTGCTATGACCATCTTTGATGGAATTGATGCCTCTCAAGTCTATGACCTCAAGAGAAAGGTGATGAAAACAAGACAAGGAGGAGGGTCCATCTAAACATATTTCAATACTCTTCAAGGCTTGTAAAGAGAAATTGATTTTTGAAGGCCAAATCCAATGGAGTGTGAGGGGGATATTAAGAAATATAATGAGATCATTCAAGAGGATGGGGTTTACACCTTCTTGGATGGCCTAGATGAATGACTTGACAAGATCAAGGGGGATGTGCTACAAATTAAGCCATTTCCATCAATTGAGAAAGCTTATGCTATTGTGCGTCAGGAAGATCTTTGACAAGCTATAATGTTGGAAAAAGAAGATAAAGACTAGGTCCAAGGAGTTGTAGTGGTGTTCAAAGGAAAGCCAAAATAGAATAGTATGGAGCTGTCAAGTGGTGGTAAGATAGGAACCTATAAGCCAAAGGTTCAAGGAACTAAAGGGGGAAGTACTCATTGTGGAAATTCGAAACACACCAAGAAAACTTGCTTTAAACTTCACAGATACTCTAGTGGCATGAATTAAAATCCAAGAATAAGAAAAATGGTGGAGGAAGAGGAAACCTGAGTCAAGTAGCACTAATGGACACCAGTGAAACTTCACAATATTCATTGGCTCCTCATGATACTCCAATGGTGGCAAGTGATTCCTCACATGGTGTAGCCTTTATCATAACTTCCAAGAAAAAATAATTAATAGAGCCAAGTAAATGGATCATAGACTCTGGAGCTACTGAACACATGACTTATGATGAAAGTGATTTCACTCAAACAACTCCACTAAAAAGAACTTGTGTTGTAAATGCAAATGGAGTAAAATATCCAATTATGGATGCTAGGAAAGTCAAGCTCACAAAGGTCCTTACACTATCAAATACACTTCTTGTTCCATCTTTGGAAAACAAATTATTATCAATTAGTTAGTTGACAAAGGATTTGAACTATTGTGTATTGATCTATCCTACTTTTTGTGTTTTCTAGGATATTCTTACAAAGGAGATTATTGGTCATGGTACTAAATGGGAAGGGTTGTACTATGTTGATAAATTCACACCTGGATGAGCCTACTCTGTGAACCGAAGGGATAGCCAAGAGAAACAAATATGGTTGTGGCATTGTCAACTAGGACATCCATCTTTTGGGTATATGAAGGCTTTATTTCCTACTCTTTTTTCAGGCTTCAAGGAGTTGTAGTTTAAGTGTGAAGCTTTTTTTTAGCTAAAATTCATCATGTTCCCTTTTCTTTGAGTACGTCTAGGTGTTAAAAACCATTTGCCTTAATTCACTTTGATGTATGGGAACTAGTACCAGTAGAAATTTAGTCTAGCATCAGGTGGTTGGTGACTTTTGTGGATGACTATACATGTATCACTTGGCTTTATGTTATGAAAAATAAAAGTGAAGTATTTAATGTGTTTTGTTCATTTCATGAGATGATTAAAACTCAGTTCTATGCAAAAGTGCAAATTTTGAGATCAAATAACAATGGAGAATATAGAAATAATGAATTTCAAAAATATTTTGAAGTACATGGAATGATACATGAGACAACCTATCCCCAAATCCCTCAACAGAATGGCACTGTGGAAAGGTAAAATAGGCATATCCTCAAGACAACAAGAGCTTTGCTAAATGCTAGGAATGCACCTAAAATATTTTGGGTCGAGGCAGTGGTCATGGTTGTTTATATGCTGAACTGCATGCCTTCACGAGTCCATAATTTCAAAACATCATTGCAAGCCCTCTCAAAATTTGTGACTTTACCATCTATACTGATGCTGCCTCCAAAAATTTTTGGATGTGTAGCCTTTATTCATATTCATAAAAATCAAAGGATGAAATTGGACCCAAATGTTGTTAGATGTCTATTCTTGGGCTATGGTGGTCAACAGAAAGGGTACAGATGCTTTCATCCTATCATGAAAAAATGGTATATCTTGATGAATGTTACTTTCATAGAAGATGATTTTAAAAAATAGAAGAACCCAAGGAGGAATTTGGTAGCAAATAAGAACATTGGGAGACATGCCCTAGACTTAATGATTTTATGTTTCAAGCCACTCAAGTGAATCTATGGGACAAGAAGATACTTGTACACCACAGAGTAGCAATAGTGGTCAGGATACACTAAAAGAAAACAATGTAGAAGGAGAAGGAGACAAGCTTAAACAACCCTTTCCCAATCTACCTACAAACCATGACTAGTCTCCAGAGAATATCCTAGAGGTAACACACACTGACTCTCTTACTAATGATGGTAATGTTTTTTCTAGTGGCTATAAATTCCCTTTCAGAGAAAATCATGGAATACCTTCAAACCAATATTCACCTAAGGTAGAGAATAGGAAGGCAAGGTATCCAATTGCTCAGTATGTTAGCACCAAAAAATTAAGAGGTCCAGTAGTGGCATTTGCAAATAAACTATCAATAGAGCAAATTCCTTCTACCATGGAAGAAGCCTTAAAAGATCCAAATTGGACAAGAGCAATCCATGAAGAGATTGGAGCATTGGAGAAGAACAAAACATGGAAGGTTGTTTCTCTACCTGAGGGAAAGAAAACTATAGGAAATAAATGGGTATTCTCCATTAAGTACAAGGTAGATGGGTCAATTGAGAGGTATAAGGCTAGATTGGTTGTGAATGAGTATACGCAGACATACGGTGTCAATTATCAAAAGACATTCTCTCTTGTAGCAAGGCTAAATACCATCTGAGTTCTATTATCTATCACTACAAATATGGACTGGCCATTGCATCAGTTCAATGTAAAAAACACTTTTCTCTATGGAAATTTGATGGAGGAAGTCTTCATAGATATACCACTAGGTTCGAGTACCTTAGGAGGAAATCAAATGGTATGTAGGTTAAGAAAGGCACTGTCTAGCCTAAAGCAATCACCTAAATCATGGTTTCAAATATTTAGCGAGGCTATGAAAAAGTATGGCTACCATTAGAGTAATGCTAATCATACATTGTTCTTGAAACATAAAGATGGTTGTGTGACTATGCTTGTTATATATGTTGATGATATGATCATTACTAGTAATGATACATGGGAAATTGCAAAGCTGGAAGAACAACTTGGGAAAGTATTTGAAATGAAAAATCTTAGAGGGTTAAAGTCATTTTTGGGCATTGAGGTAGCTCATTCTAGGAAGGGCATATTCCTTTCACAAAGGAAATATGTTCTTGATCTTTTAGCTAAGACAAGAATGTTGGACTGCAAACCTACAGAAGCTCCCATTGCACAGAATCACGGTCTGTGTTGAGAATCAAATTCACATCCAATGGATAAGAAGAGATTTCAGAGGCTAGTGGGTAAATTGATATATCTGTCTCACACTAGACTAGATATTGCATTTCAAAGGTTGGTGGGTAAATTGATATATCTATTGATGAGAGCAGTTACTCTAGCAGTTATTCTAATTATTAGAGTGGTTACTCTAATTATTAGAGTAGTTGCTCCCAAGCCTATAAATATAGTGCCTAGGTGCACAATTGGAAAAGAAGTCTTTTAGTAGTCAAGTAGCGAAACTCTTGTAGTCTATTTGAAAGTTAGAGTATTTTCCAAGTGCCTACAGTAGGAAGTCTAAGTGTGGATGGATCTTTATTCGAGCATTGTGCACCTGAGCACACCTTATGTATGGCAATAAAGACGAGCTCTTTGATTCATCCTTGCAGCACTTGAGATTTGTTTTCTTACGCATTTCTTTTATTTTATTTTCTTATGCATTTATTTTATTTTATGCACTTTACATTTCTATTATTAGTATAGCAATTCATTTTGATCAATTAAGCAAATTGTTAAATTACACAAACACGACTACTTCGAGCATACATGTAAAGCTTGGTAACCCAGTAATGATTAGGATTTGGTAATCCCGGTAGTGTTGCGTTGGTTCAGGATGTGTATCGCAAGTGGGAACAAATTTTGGTGTTAGGATTAGTTAGAACTTAGTTAATAAGTAGTTAAGTTAAATTAGT
This sequence comes from Gnetum montanum, assembly GCA_015680685.1. Lineage (NCBI taxonomy): Eukaryota > Viridiplantae > Streptophyta > Gnetopsida > Gnetales > Gnetaceae > Gnetum > Gnetum montanum. The sequence continues at coordinate 1,107,960 of MNCI01015910.1, read as the reverse complement.
CACTTAGTTACCTCTCTCTTTCCCTATTAGCACAAGACATAAAAACATAACAGCTATAAAAATCATATGCCTCAAGCTTACTTAATCATAAAATTGTGACATACAGGTAAGCTTGGGAAGACAATGATCAACCAACCTATCCTTGTTCCACAAGGGCGCATAAGCACTTAGTCCTTGGAATTCAACTAAATCATGCGTGAAACACTCGTATTTGTATGGTTGAGCGTAGGGGTACCTCGCCGCTCATCATTGGCATCGTTGTTGGGGACTTAGTTGTTTGTGCACTAACTAGAACATAGGAAATCATTCACATCGTTGGAACGAACCCTTAGGGTTGGTTGAGAAAATAGTAAACAAGAATACATTGCACACTGAACAGACAAGTATGTCTCCTTCTTCGTACAAAAGCACCTCACCGCCTAGGTTTGAAATAGGAAACAGTCGACGGTGTAATACACATGATGTTGATCCACCAGTCCCTCAACAAGTTCAAGTGCTATATATTCATCCTGATGAGTATATACCATACTACACCTTTATCCTTCATCAAGATGAACAACTACATTGGCGTAACTTAGAAGGTAACATAGTGTTACCGCCCGATCGTTCAATCCTAAGCATGCTTCTTCATGCTCTCACACGAATTGGCATGCTGCACTTACATGCAAAATATGTTGTGCAAGACCATGACTTGAGAGAATACCATCCCATAGAGGAACAACATCAAAGGGACTTGCAACAGGAGATACATCATAAGTTTTTGAAGGGTAAGTGGTCCCAGGATGCCCCACATGTCTTAAGTGACAATGAGGGTGGTGAACCTACCTCAGGCAGTCACCCACACAATGATGTTCCTCCCCTTGACTTTGGCCAAGGGGTTTTGTATCAGGACCTTCATTCCACTATTCATAACCCAGGTTTTAATACCCATGGATACAAAGGGTCCGAAAAAGGGATATGAACTCATGATAAAGGTGGATATTCTGATCGCAATCATGATTGGGGCCAAGACTGCAGAAGAGAAGGTAGCAGACACTTTCATGGTGATGGTTCTCCTTCTTCTTCACCTTCATCATCTCCTTCACCCTCTCCTTCAATATCTAGATGCAGTCATAAAGAAAAAGACCATGGGGATAAAGGTAGGCAAAGTGAAAGTCATAGATGAAATAGCCAGGAAAGGGGACGAGGGCACTCTAGAGAGTCACGACATAGAAGAAGGGAGAGTAGGGAACAATGTAGGTATCATAGACGCCATGGATGAGATGATCACAATGAACCCCTACTCGCTACTCAAAGTATGTTGGACATAACTGAGGCTGTTAGAATTCCAAAAAGGCATCAAAAAGATAGTAGGATCAAGAGATTAGATATGAACAATATCCCATGATTTGAAGGGGGATACAACGCTAATCCTTAGAATCACTTACAAGCATTCCATGATGTGTGTGCCTTACAAAATATAGAGAATAAATGGAAAAAACTTAAGTTGTTTCCATGGACACTAGTTAAAGAAGAAAAAAGTTGGTACCGGTCTTTAGAATCGGAATCCATTCATAGGTGGAGTACTATGTTAGAACTATTTAATGACAAGTACCAAATGTACTCCCAAGTGTCTAACTTATGAAATCAAATCCAAGGCTAGAAACAAGGAGGACATGAACCCTTGGATGCTACCATGGGCCAATATTATGCACTATTACACCATTGTCCTAGCCATGGTTATTCGCAAAGGGATCAACTGTGCCATCTCGTGGATGGGCTTAGGCATGAAACGAGAAGAACCCTTAGGACTTATGCCCAAGGAAGACTATCCAAGCTTAGGTCCCATCAAATCCAAAGACTATTGGAGCAAGTTGCTAAGGAAGAAGGTGAGCTACAAAAGAGAGAAAGTGTGGAAGAGTATAACCGAGATCCTTCCCTCTGGAAGAGGGAAGTAAGATTTTGTGAGGATGAAGAAGAGTCACCACTCGAAGAGCTGGTGAATAGGAAAACTTTTCCTAACATTAGAAGTTTTGACAAAGGTAGACCAAATGTGAGATTCCCTAGACAATAGATTTCAAACTGTTCTTAAAATAGTAGAGGAGTCTAGAGAGCAAGGTAGTGAGAAAAGGAAAAAGAAAGAGGTTGAACATGCACGTAGCAAGGATAAGGGCAAAGTTTCTATCATTGAAGAGGTTGTGGATTTGGAAATAGACAATGATAGTGGATGTAAGATATGTTAATATGACCATCCTAAGGGATGTTGCCCTATAATTTCACATCTGCAGGAGTCTGGGGTGTATGCACTCAACCCATGATTTAATAAAAGAAAAACACCCTGAAGGTTGCCTTATCCTCAAGGTAACCAAAGGAAGTTCCATCAACCCTTAACATATTATCCTAGTGGAACTCCACCACAACCAATTGAGCAATATCAATAGTGGTAGCACCCACAATCATGGGGAATGCCACCACCAAGGCAATAGTATCCTTACCGACAACCTGACCCATATGGATATTACGTGCAGTAGCCAATCTCCCCACGTGACTCTACTGGTCACGTCACTCCTCAACCTCACTACCAAGCCTGTGAGTATTATGGGACTCCCTCTTCTAGAGGTGATATTCCACAAGCATATCATCCTTCTCATCTAGCCGCATCTCTTCCACTAATAGCTCTATTACCACCATCTCCCACAATGCAAAGTGAAATCCCTACCCAGCCATAGCAATGTAACACCACAAAGGTTGTTAACTCTCAACCTACTATTGGTTCCAACAACCACATGAAGAAAATACCTTTGTTTAGAACCAACAATCCAACCAAGCCCTTGCAATCACAAGCAGCTGATTCCTTAGATGCCTCAGTATCAATCAAAACTTCGGAGCCCTCTTCAACCCAATCACCGCACTCAACGCATACGGTCATGCTAACACATGTTGTCACCAATTGGATCAAAGCTGGCCACCTTCCTAGGAAATTCTCTGATCCTAGGAGTCCTCTCATATACTTACAAATCACTAAAAATGCACTGTGTAAGGCTCTTTTGGATTCTGGTTCTGGTGTTAACTTGATTTCTCAATAAATGTACAGGGCCTGGAACCTGCCTCCATTGAAAAAGAGCAACATCCATCTAGAGTTGGCCAACTAGTTCATCATTGTCCCATTGGGACTGGTGGAAGACATTGTTACCACTATTTGTGGGTGGCTGTACCCAGCTGACTTCCTAGCGATTCACGTAAACAATGGTAAGGGGGACATCCCAATCATAATGGGAAGAGCATGGCTAAGCACCATCGACGCATGCCTAGGAATCTGCGATCTTTCCCTAGAAATTTCAAAGGAAAATACATTCAGAAAGATCAAGAACAAGAAATTTCCATGCATCGCATACAGTTACATAGGGTGTAATTGCATGCAGAGGTCATGGGTTGTGCAATGTTTAACATTGCTTGCATGCAAGCAGTGTGCACAAGTGATCAACATACAAAGATGTCTGTATGCAGCAGCCACATGATAGGAAGGCACCTAGTGGTTGACAACTAATCAAGAAAGAAGTTCAATCATATGCATGGAACCAACTAAGGGTTTGACTTGCACTTACATCAATAGCATAGACGTATTAGAGCAAGTCCACCGCTAACTTCCAAGTCTTAACCTTGAAAATATCAACTAGGGGAAGTTGGAAATCCCTGAGAAATTTAAGCAGGAGCCCCTTGAGCTGAAACCATTGCCCATCGATATGGAATACATGTTTCTTAAAAATGGAAAATTGGTAATTATCAATGCTAAGCTTGCTCCTCAACAGAAAGAAGAATTGCTACAGGTAATAAATAAATGGTCGGAAGCCTTCACTTAGTCATATCCTAAATTAACTGGAATAGATCCTAGGATATGCCAACATAGAATTTACACTACCCCTCCATGAAGCCTCGAAGATAACCACAGAGGTGATTGAACCCTAAGTTGAAGAAAGTAGTTAAGGAAGAAATCGAATAGCTTCTCAAGCCTAGGTTCATATACCCCATTGCTGATAGTGAATGGGTTAGCCCCTTAGTTATTGTGCCTAAAAAGGAAGGCAAATGGAGGGTGTGCATAGATTTCAGGCTACTAAATATGGCAACATTTAAAGATCACTTTCCATTGCCATTTGTCAACCAAGTCTTAGACACCATCGCAGGGCATCGCTATTATAGGTTTTTGAATGGATATAGTGGATATAACCAAATACAAATAGCCCCAGAAGACTAAGCCAAGACTATGTTCACCAATCCTTGGGGAACATTCACATACAAATAGATGTTGTTTGGCTTGTGCAATGCCCCTACAACATTTCAATAACTAGTTCTAAGCATATTCCAATAGTAGATAGGGAATGGCGTGGAGGTCTTTATGGATGACTTCTCCAGTTATGGAGCAAACCTTGATCAACCCTTGGACTAGTTGGAGCAAGTGTTAAAAAGATGTGTAGAAACCAATTTGAGGATCAACTGGCAAAAAAGCCATTTGATGATCCAAGAAGGCGTAGTACTAGGGCACAAAATCTCACACACAAGGANCATATCATGACTAACACATCCAACTATGCCTTAGGAGCCATGCTTACACAATTAGATGACCAGAAGTGTCCTTATTACATCCACTATGCAAGTAGAAGTATCGCTGGTACACAACTTAACTACACTACCACAGAGAAAGAATTAATGGTTGTAGTGTTTGCACTAGAAAAGTTTAGACACTATGTATTGGGATATAAAGTATATATGCATACAGATCATAGTGCAATACAGTTCCTCATGAATAAGCCAATGGTAAGCCCTCGTATCATACAATGGCTTGTAATCTTACAAGAGTTCGATTTAATGATGATCGATTGCAAGGGCACCGAGAATGTAGTTGCTAATCATTTATCTCGGTTGCGATGGGACAACAAAGAGGATGAGTATCCAATTTCTAATCATTTCCCTGATGAATTCCTCTTTCCTGGTGTAGTGAATAATCAATCACCCATGGAGAAAAATTGGTACAGTAGCATTCTTACCTATCTCCTCATCTAACAAACACCACAAGAGTTAAACCTTAAGAAGAAACAATAGTTTCTTCACTAAGCCAAGTACTTTATGGATATCAATGGGCAACTTTACAAAGTGTGTCCCGATGGCTTGGTTCGATGGTGTGTTCCTGATATAGATCAGTTGTGAGTTCTCCAAGATGCTCATGAGGGTCCTTGTGGGGGTCATTACGCTGGGAGATGAACGACGATCAAGATCCTACTTGCAGGATATTATTGGCCTACATTATTTTGAGATGCCCATTGTTTTGTCCAATCTTGTGAGCGCTATCAACGTGATGATGGAATGACTGCTAGAATGGAGGGTCTACAATAATGGATTCAACTGTTAGAACCCTTCAACATTTGGGGAATTGATTTTATGGGGCTGATTACACCAGTGTCTAATGGAAAATCTTATATTATTGTTTCCATTGATTACCTAACAAAATGGGCCAAAGCAGTTGTTGTTAAAGATTGTACATCATCTACAGCTGCACAATTTGTTCAACAACAGATCATAAATAGGTTTGGTGTGCTGCATGCACTTATTTCAAACAATGACACCCACTTCACAAGTGCAACTTTTCAGAAATTAATGTAACACTTAGGGGTTGAGCATAAATTGACTACACCATACCACCCCCAAGAGAACGGTCAAGTAGAAGTCACTAACAGGGAGATTATGAAGATATTGATAAGAATTGTTAGCAAGTTTAGGCGAGGCTAGAGCACTAAACTAAATGATGCTCTTTGGGCATACCACTCCACATGGAAACACCCTACAGGCTACTCTCCCTATGAGTTAGTGTATTATAAATTACCAACGCTTCCCATTCAAACTAAGCTCCGTACACTATCCATGGCATGTGACCTCAACCTTGACCTTGATCTAGCACAGAAACAACGGTTAGTAACCCTTAACTTGCTAGATGAAAACCAATTAGCTACCCTGTCATCTAACAAATTGCACAAGGCCTTCAATAAACAATGTCATGACCTAAGAATTAGGAAAGTTAAATATCAGCCAGGAGATAAGGTTCTCTATTGGAATCCCACACATGTGCCACAACATACTAAATTTCAAACACTCTGGGAAGGACTGTATATTATTTATGCAACTTTTCCTTTAGGGGCCATGACAATATACAAACCTAAGAGCCCAAACAAGAAAATTTTGCTCAATGTGCAATAAACCAAACCTTTCTAGGAGCTTAGGATAGCCAGTACACATGCTACCTCTCTTGATGGACAACCCTGCTCACTATTTCGGATCTCCTCCTTCCAACTTAGTCATGGGGGATATGGCCACCTATGCTAACCATTCTAGGCCCTTAGTTCTTTTTGAATTTTTGTTTTACACATTCTTTCAATTTTTCTTATTTTTGTTTTACACCATCGTTCATGTTTTTACTATTCCTTTGTTTGCTTGATTTACTTTTATTCTTCATCTAATAAGTGCTCATGATAGTGGATTGAATTATATCATATTGATTGCTAATGTTTGGTTTTTACCTTTGAATTATGATGCAGATATTAAGGCATGGTTCTTTTGGCAAAATAGGCAATGATTCCACGCTATCCACTCATCCATACAACTCTATGGTCTTCTTTGGCTTGGAACTGTACAGTCCCTCTTTTTCTAAGTAAACTTTTAATGAATTGGTGGCTAGGTACTTTTCAAACCAAGGAAAGACTCAAAGGATGAAAAGGATGTGACTTCAAGGGGATTCCATGCATTTGTGCTGGCCATTCTCTTGGGTTCTTGGATGCTTTTTCTTGGGTTTTCTGCCATTTTGACATTGTTCAAAAATCCGGAAGCTGACTGAATAAAAATAAGTCTTTACATGGTGTGGTTCTTATGCAGAAAAAAAAGGTGTGAGAATTCAAAGCACACCCCTTGGACATAATAAAGTAATATGGGCTACAAGAGCTGGTTATGGCACTGGAAAGACATGTTACCCATGCCTAATAGTTCTCTCTAACTAAGGCCCTTTCTCGCTTCCTGCTTCTCCATCTCACTCTCCTTGGGATGGTGGTCACTCTTTGTGGAAGCATTCTTGTTACCTCAAGAAGATGGATTGGCCAAGTGTATTGATGCGAGGTCACTGAATGTGGTTGGTTTGAGTCTGGATTTGGGATGAGTTCTACTTAGTTATCTTAACCATGAAATACACAAGGGGCTTTCCACAACCTTGTTCTTGGGATTCCATTCCATTCTCTCCTCTCCATCTTTCTTTCCATTTTCCACCTGATTGTCAGTTTTATCATTAGTCCATTTTGAGTTGATGCATTATTTTTCTTTGGTGAATTCTTATGGGTAATTTTTTAACTCTTGCTTCCAAATGACATTCCTAGAGCCTACAGACTCTTTGGTTTGTGGGTTTGTCAGGGCCTAAAGGGCATGAGCCTGCTTTGGGGAGGACCACTGGCATTTCTTTTTGGAGCAATTGTTAACTTCTTTCCCTTAAACATTTCCTGCAATCAATCATTTCTTGTTTCATCCCCATCCATGACATCCATTTTATTGGCGTTGTCGTTGATATTTTTCATCTTTCTTGTTTCTCATGTTTTTCCATTTTATAGCTACTGGAGGTTCGCTCTTAGTCATGGGGGCCCTAGCATAAATTTTTCAATTTTTTCCATTTTACTAATTGCCTAACCCCTACACCTTAGGTAGTTGCTAGTGTTAAATCTCCGAACCAGTTTCTACCATAACCACAACTCAGCCAATGCACTTCATATCGAGGCAAGGTATCAACTGCATTGTGGATTATCTATCCTTTCTCATTTGTGACTATGTTGTGTGTGTAGATGGTGATCATACAAACAATGGATTGGGCTTGGAGGAAGCACTCAGGATGGACCGGAACTGGAGCATTTACGAAAGGAGCAAGTCTAGTGGCATGGCTATGGATAAATAATGGAAGGTGCAATCTTAGCATTGGTGGCAACACACTTCATTTTCTTTCTCTCTCTTTCTCTACAAGCTGCCAAATAAAGGCTTGGATGTCATTTATGTACGAGTGTTCACCACAATGGTCATGAACACTAATGTTGTAATATGCTTATTGATATGTTCACTAGGCATGTTGAGTCTGTCATCCCATTCCACCGTCAGTTGTCAATTAGTCAATAATCCCATACCTTCCTAATATTTTGTAAGGAACTCGAGGTTGAGTTTTCATTCAGTCATGGGGGTATGATGAGAGCGGTTACTCTAGCAGTTATTCTAATTATTAGAGCAGTTACTCCAGCGGTTTATTCTAATTATTAGAGCAGTTACTCTAGTAGTTTATTCTAATTATTAGAGAGGTTACTCTAGCGATTATTTTAGCAATTATTCTAATTATTAGAGTGGTTACTCTAATTATTAGAGTAGTTGCTCCCAAGCTTAGGCGCATAATTGGAAAAGAAGTCTTTTAGCAGTCAAGTAGCAAAACTCCCGTAGTCTGTTTGAAAGTTAAAGTATTTTCCAAGTGCCTGCAGCAAGAGGTCTAAGTGTGGACGGATCTTTATTCAAGCATTGTGTACCTGAGCACACCTTGTGTATGGCAATAAAGACGAACTCTTTGATTCATCCTTGCAGCACTTGAGATTTGTTTTCTTACGCATTTCTTTTATTTTATTTTCTTATGCATTTATTTTATTTTATTTTATGCACTTTACATTTCTGTTATTAGCACAACAATTCATTTTGATCCATTAAGCAAATCATTAAATTACACAAGCACGACCACTTCGAGCATACATGTAATGCTTAGTAACCTAGTAACGATTAGCATTTGGTAATCCCAGCAGTGTTGCATTGGTTCAAGATGTATATGACAAGTGGGAATGGATGCTGGTGTTAGGATTAGTTAAAACTTAGTTAATGAGTAGTTAAGTTAAATTAGTCACTTAGTTACCTCTCTCTTTCCCTATTAGTACAGGACATAAAAACATAAAAGCTATAAAAATCGTATGCCTCAAGCTTACTTAACCATACAATCGTGACATACAGGTAAGCTTGGGAAGACAATGATCAACCAACCCATCCTTGTTCCACAAGGGTATATAAGCACTTAGTCCTTGGAATTCGACCAGATCATGCATGAAATGCTCATATTTGTATGGTTGAACATAGGGGTACCTCGCTGCTCATCACCTATCTCACACTAGACCAAATATTGCATATTTAGTTAGTGTGGTGAGCCAATTTATGCAAAATTCGGATGCAAGTCATATGAATGTGGTATGCAGAATTCTCAAATATTTAAAGTTTTCTTCAAGAAAAGGTTTGTTTCTTAAGACACATGGTCATGTGAGAATTGAGGTTTATACAGATGCAGACTGGACAAGAAGTGTTAGTGACAAGTGCTCTACATCTGGATATTCTACTTTTGTTGGTGGAAACTTGGTTACTTGGCAAAGCAAAAAACAAAAAGTAGTGGCATTATCTAGTGTAGAGGTTGAATTTAGAAACCTAGCAAAAGTTTTTTGTGTGAACTACTTTGGCTTAAATGTTTATTGGAAGAAATTGAGGTATCTCATAATGGGGCCATAAATTTATACTGTGACAGTAAATCTACAATAGAGATTGCACAGAATCCAGTTCAACATGATCACACCAAGCATGTGAAAATAGATAGACATTTCATTAAAGAGAAATTGGAGAGATGTCATTCAACTCCGATTTGTTAAATCATAAGATCAACTAGCAGATATTCTAGCCAAGGCGATAATGGGCAGAATATTCCATCACACACTTGACAAGCTAGGTGTTGAAGACATATACACACCAGCTTGAGGGAGGGTGTTGGCATGACCGGCAAGTTTGTACTGTTTTGGAAGCCTCTCCTTAATTAGGAGATTTGTATAGCTAGCCTTGATAGGATCCCATGATTGTAGGAGTGATCATTGTTAGCTATCTTTATTCTCCTTAATTAAGAGATTTGTACAGCTAGCTTTGATAGGATCCCATGATTGTAGGAATGATCATTGTTAGCTATCTTTTTTCTCCTTAATTAAGAGATTTGTACAGCTAGCTTTGATAGGGTCTCATGATTGTAGAAGTGATTATTGTTAGCTTTCTTTATTTTTCCTTTTTACCCCTTTTAAAGATAACTATATAAAAGAAGGTCTATGATGTGTATGGATAGAAGAAAAAATTATTCCAATTCTCAAACTTCTTTTTGTTATAATCTTAATGAACTAGCTATTAAAGAGAAAAAGAGGAACTTAATCTAAAATTAGAAGCAACTTGAGCATTAGAAAAGGAGAAACTGACCATTGATCTTCTACATTATATGATCTAGCTATTTTGTCATACAATGTAGAAGATCAATATGCATACATTGTAAAAATATAGGCAAAAGTGCTTTCAGCTTGAGTTTAGCCTTGCTTGACTTAACACTTGCTTGATTTTCCTAAATTTCTAATCTTTTTTGTTTTATTTTAAAAATTTATTTCATGGTTATCTAATTCTAGAGTTATGGAACTTAACTATTAAGTTTATGTTACTATTTGTTTCTATTTTTAAATGATTTCTCACCATATGAGTACCAATTAACTACAAGAATGACATTTTTGACAAATTCACCATATTCAAAGGTGATGATCATCTACAAAATTATTTACTACATAATGGTTTTTAAAAATTCATTGCAATAGTGAAAACCTAGATGACATCCCAAAATTGTTAAGCTTTTCTTTAGACTCTCTCTTTATTAAAGATCTAAAATTTTTAAAACGTTCATCGACTGCTTCCTGCATAATGATTCTAAAACCGACAAGAAAGAATGTTAGAAAAAATATGAACAGAAATAATTAGACTAAATATTAAAATATCGCACATAGCTCAAGCTTAGGCTGTTGATAAAGCCCCAGTTGCCCCCGCCTACTGCTGTGCTACGTAACATTAAGATTAAACAGGTTATTTTTAATTTATTATTTTTTCAATTTCTTTCAAAAAGGAGAGGGAATTTTGTAACAATGACGACCAAAATACATCATGGCAATTCAACGTTTTAAAGGAATAGCGTACACTAACAGTGTACACTAACAGTTGTGAATGGTATAGAAAACCCTATTAAAACGGAAATATTGTAATCAAACCCAATGAAAAAGAAGCCAAAGCTACTAGGCAGTTGTGTTTGTATACATGGTTGCATTAGCCTTAACAGTTGAGCAGAGCATGACTTATGCTACAATGTTCGGTGTTGGGTCATAACCTTTTAATCTATAATTCGATCTTCCTGGACATGGCCAGAACTCTGGCCCAGATAGAGGCAGAGGTGAACCCAACTTTTACAATGGGCACAACTAATCAATCATCTGGCATGAGGAAACAATTAATCCATGCACCACATTTAGTATCCATTCCATCAATTTGGATGGGAGATCAATGTCAATTTCAATCATAGGTTTTCCAATACTGATCAATTGAATCAACAGCAACAAGATTACTAGAAGAAGTAATCGTCAAGGCCACATCACTGGAATGCTGTAACAATGGAATAAATGCATTCTCTTCCCTGTTTAACAAGGTGGGAAAAGGCAATAAATCAACAAGGACCAAACATGACAGTAACTAGCACTGCATTACAATTTAACTTTGTTTGATGCGAAAGGCCGTGAATATTAGCCTTTCTTGGCAAACCAAACATATAGAAACCCTATAATGATTCTCAAAATATGTCTGAGCTGCCAAACAAGTAAACTTCCTGTGATCAGTTGCCCAAAACAGTTGGGCAAATCAATTCCAACCATCCTCGAAAAGTAAGCAGCATTCACAAAACTATGCAAAAAGAAACAAACCAAAATCGATGCTAGAGACCTAATTTGACAAAACCCAGCAAAAATCACTTTTATTTCTTGTTCCGTATGAGCAAGAACCCCTGCATCTGAATCATGGAAATTATCAGTCCTTCTCAATGCAGCCACATCAAATGGCTCTGCAAGCTCTGCCAGCACATTTGCAAAAACCCTGTAATTCTCCTTCAGCTCCTGTCTTGCCTTGCTCTCAATGAAACCCCTCATTATTGTTCTCCTCACAAAATTCATCCTGTAAGACACCCTCAGATGAGAGGATTCCTGAAATTGAGGAGGTCCTTCTGTAATGTAATACAGCATTTCTGTGACAAAGCACTTCCCAAATGGAACATCTGGGGTGCTAGCAGTTAACATGACTGCAAAAACCCTACCCTGCCTTCTGAGATAAATTTGTTCTTCTGTGGCCTTGAAACCCCATGGCAGGCTTCTGGTTGATTTTGTGTATCTTAAAATTCTCTTAAATTGACCTCCTTCTTCCATCCATGGTCCCTCCTCCAGGTCTTTGCTCCCATCAAGAACAGCCCATTTTTTTCTGAAAGAGCTGCCCTCGCTGAACAAAATTTTATTCAAATTTGCAGCATTTGTGAGATAAATTTGGTCTAATAAAATGCCACCAGGCAGGCTAGGAATTTCTTCCTCAGAAACAATGGAACTCGGATTGGCTGATCCGCTGGTATTCTTGGCAGTCGGAGACATTCTCTTTTCAAAATTGAAATTACCATGAACAAATTCTCTGCTTAAAGGTGGAATTTTCTGCGCAAAGGCAAAAACCAAAAAAGACACAACCAGGAATTTTTGCAGGGAACAAAACAAAGACAAAAACTAGGAACCCTCGATAGATAATCAGATAAAAATTGAAGTTGACTCTCAAAAAGAAAATCTACCAAATAAAACGCCGCAGTGCCGCATCATTGGATTCTGGGTTCCATGCAATTCTGCGCGACATTTCTTTTTCCTCCAGCTGCGGAAAAGGCAAAAACAGCAACAACATGTGTAAAAAAACCATCCATGTCTGAACCTGTTCAACAGAAACAAACAAGACTTTTTTTGATAAGCCTGCGAGGCTGGGTAGAGCTTTTCGTTGCCGAGTAATTCAACTATAATGCACAGCACAGGTATGACACCAAATTTTGCTATGCTTTCGTCGTACCTTAAAATATGAGATTTGACAACTTCCAAAGCATCCTCGAGAATTAGGTGCAAAAGACAATGACACTGTAGCTTGTACCAAATCATAGTTTGCCTTGAAGTTACGTAACTGAGACTCTCATAAATGGTGACACTCTTACGAACAAAATAGGATTTGTTATCAGAAATTCATCCATCAAGATGCTGAAAAAACGTGAGTTTTTCTTTGGTAGCTACCACTATGTATCCCATTAAATAAGAACCCAAGATAAAGAAAAAAGAAACCACTAAAATAGACTTAGGAGCTAATTTTGGCATTGCCTGTGGAAAGGAACCTCTTACAGCTATTGTAAAAAAAGAAGGCATGCTTAGTGATCTAAGTGAAGGAATGGGAGATGAAAGGATGTGGGAGATGAAAGGATGAGATTTTGTTCAGAAATGACATCTGCATCATCTCTGTCCATCTCTTGGATAAAGTACCTTCATTCCACAAACATCTGCAACACAAAAAGGGTCAACGTCATACAAGAAGAAAAAAGAAAAGTATTCAAACCTTTAATAATTAAAACTTACCTTTAGTTCCTTTCCTGTACCTTCATTCCACAAACATCTGCAACACAAAAAGGGTCAACGTCATACAAGAAGAAAAAAGAAAAGTATTCAAACCTTTAATAATTAAAACTTACCTTTAGTTCCTTTCCTCTATCCTTACCTTTAGTTGTTGAGTTTGCTATTGGGATTGTTGTTGAACCTGTTGTTGGGCTTATTATCTTACAATTGTTGGGCCATCAAAACCTTGCCGAGTACGTTACCTATGCAAAAAGGAATTTATTAAGAAAGCAAATAATACATTAAACTAAGTTATTATATGTTTTATATATATACCTTGGAAGTAGTAAGTGTGATTTGTTCTTGTGACTAAACTCTCCCAAAAGTTCAAGCTCCTTGAATAGATGAAGTATCTTTAGCTTGTGTAGTCTGAACACCTTTTGAAATCTGTGCATCTTGGATTAGCCCATTTTGCATCCCATATTTCACTATCAATAAATACATGAAGAAACATAAGAACAACAGAAATATAAAAATACATAAACATATAAAATACTTCACTACTTCCTTCTTGATTTTTTTCCTGCAAACCCAATTAACCCTTTTTGCCACCATGGATCTTACTCTTTATAATTCTATCTTATTCAAGAAATTTAGGATGTGAACTATGACCATATTGGCTAAAGAGTTTGGTTGAAGGATTGTAACTAAGAATTAAACACATGATCAAGAGCACACAATATATGGTGTATGGTTTATTGGGATTTTGTTTGGTGGTAGTAGCTCCACTCATGGCATTATACAAAGTAGACAAGTAAGATAGTGACCAATCATACACTCTACCAGTTATGGCATCATGAAGTATATAAATGAAAAAAGCAATAACATAAGATTGTTGTTGATGCCACAAAACCTTACTATGGATGAATTAACATAATTCAAAGTGAATTTCATTGATGAAATCTCCATAATGAAATTGCCTTTTTATGATAGCAGAATTCCTAACATAATAAGATAATTCTTTTTGGCAAAATGATTTATATTTAGGGGAGAAAAGGGATGGAATTAAAGGATCCTCCCCTCAGTGAAAATCTAAGGTTATTCAAATATCAGATGAAATAATCATTATTAACCCAAAAAATAGTTGGAAATTGGTGCTTATACTTTTATTATAAAGATTGCACCATTGAATTATTAAGTTTGATGAAGTGTTCAGTTGATGCGTCGACTGGGCCACGTCAATAGTGCCTCGTTGATGCAACCACAGTGATGTGACCCCATCGACGCATCCATTCATACGTTAACACGACCTTGTTAATGCAGAGTCTATCTTTTGTTATAAATATGTGCACACCCGTAGCATTTATGACATCCTTTTGGTAGTTGTAGCAAAGCTCTTGTAGTTTGTTTTCATGTAAGTTAGAATATTTTCTAAGTGCCTGCAGCAGGTGTGAGAAATATGTATGGCTTTTTATTTGAGCACTAATGTACCCAAGCCCATTAGCGTGACCAGCAATAAAGACGAGCTTTTCGAGCATTCCTTATAACATTTGGATTTAATCACTTAAGTATTAAAACATTTTCATATTTCAACGCTTAAATAATTTTAAAAGCTTTTATTGTTATTACTTTATGATTATTGTCCTTTTCATATTTTATGAGAACCATAGGCACGACCATCTCAAACATATATCGGACACTTGGTAACCCAGTGATGCTTAATGCTTGGTAACCCAGCAGTGGTTAGGATATGCTCAAGATGTGCATGGAAGATGGGATTGGTTGCTTATGCTAGGGAGAGTTAAGCAATAGAGTAGAACAATTACAAATTACACAACTTTCCATTTCCTACATTAAAATAATTAGACCTTTAAAGATAAAAAAGAAAACTGATAAAAATCATTTTCCTCAATCTCACTCAACCAACACTTTAGAATATCATAGGTGAGATTGGAAAGACAACAACTATTCTAACTAAGGTTTTGGTGGCTAGAATTCGGTGTATGTAAGTGCTTACAGTTTGCAGAATTTGACCGAGTCACACGTGAATGCCCATGATTCGTATGGTTGGTTATAGAGGTACATCATCGCTCATCATTGGCACCATTACCAGGGACTGTTAGTCTTACATACGCGATCTAGTCTTAGCAAGATCATCATTCACTTCATTGGAATGGACCCATGCTAGGTGGCTTAAGTAAAAGAATAAGGCACACCAGTTTAGTTGTTATCTAACATCAAGAATGTCTTCTTCTCATAGACAAGAAGGATCCAACCTACCAGTGCCGTAGGAATGTTGGGTGGTATACACACATCCAGACGAGTATATCCCCAACTTCACCTTTATCTTGCATCAGGATGAGCATCTGCGATGGCAGGACATGAAGGGCAACATCATATTACCTTCTAATCGATCAGTTCCTGGAATGCTACTTCAAACTCTTGCCAGATTGGGCATTTAGGACCATAGTGTGAAATATATAATGGAGAATCATGACTATCGAGACTATTGTCCAAATGAGGCAGAACGTGCATGGGATCGACAATAGGTAGAATGCCATAAACACATAAAGGGGAAACAGTTCAGTAACCTTTTATTCTTGCAGGACTTGCATGATGATTAGGAACCTATTTTTCATGATTCCCATTTGGCTGAACCTCCTCCAATGCATCAGATCATGGGGGATCATGCAAGAAAAATCATGGCAAAGGGAAAGATGGAGATGAAGATTGGGGTCATCATCAGAGCAAAGGAGAAGATCGACATCGAGGTGGTGGCATTTCTCCTCCCTCTTCTCCATCTTCTCATTCCACTTTGTCTTCACCAGGTTCTAACACTCATTGCAAATTTAGTAGGAAGGATCAGGTTGGCGATTGAAAAGACCTATAGGATTGTAAGGACCGATGGGAACAACATGAGGAAAAGCATGACCAATCATGTGAGTCTCACCATCAAGAAAGAAAAGGCAGAAAAAATCATCACAGACATTGTGGCCATCAGTAGGACTATGACTTAGATGAATCACTACTAACTACTTGAAGCATGCTTCACATAGCCGAGGATGTTCAAATACGTAGTACGCACTTGTAAGATAGTCGGATCAAGTGCCTTGACATGAACAACATTCCAAAATTTGAAGGGGGATATAATTTTAATTCAAAAACTTACTTGCAAGCATTTCATGATGCTTGCATCCTATAGAATATAGACAATGATTGGCAGAAACTCAAAATATTCCCCTAAACACTCATCAAGGAAGTGGAAAGCTGGTACCAGTCTTTGGAACCAGAATCAATCAAGCAATGGAGTACGATGCTGGAAATCTTCAATGATAAATACCAAACCTACTCTAGGGTGTCTAATCTAAGATGACAGATTCAAGGGTGGAAATAGGATGGTCATGAACCTTTGGATATAGCCATGGGTAGATATTACTCATTGTTACACCAATGCCCTAGTCATGGCTAGTCTCAATGGGAATAGCTCTACCATATCATAGATGGGCTCCACTTTGAAATAAGAAAGACCCTTAGTGTTTATGCTCAGGGGTGGCTATCTGAGTTAAGGGCCCATGAACTAAAACGTTTAATTAAGTAGGTAGCCAAAGAAGGGGGGGAATTAAGGAAAAAGGAAAGCGTAGAAGAATATAATTGGGACCCTTCCATCTAAAAGAAGGAGGTCCAATTTTGTGAAGATGAGGAGGAATCATTACTAGACATAGCAATGAACCAAGAAACCTTGCCCATACAAAACTTTTCTTTTAAAATTTTGGCCAAGGTTGACAAGATGTGGGATTCTTTGGATAAAAGGTTCCAAAGTGTCCTAAAAATTATGGAGGAATCCAAAGAGCGAAGTAATGATCAAGATCGACATAGGAGAAGAGAAGCTGAACATGCCTACCATAAAGGTAAGGGAAAAATTATTGCAATAGAATGGGTTGCAGACTTTGACATAGAGGAGGATGATGGATGTGACATATGCCAGTATGAACATCCTAAGGGGTGTCATTCTGTGGTGTCACATTTACAGGAGTCTAGGGTGTATGCATTGAATCCTTACTTGGCAAAAAGGCAAATACCCTGAAGATTGTCTTATCCACAAGGCAATCCCAGATAGTTCCATCAGCAATAGGGATATTATTCAAGTGGAGCAATGCTACAACCTTTTGAGTATTACCAGCAATGGTAGCATCCACAATTGTGGGAAATGCCACCTCCAAGGTAGTAATACCATTACCAGCATCCAAATCCTTATGGGTACTATGTTTAGCAACTAGTCTCCCTGCGGGACTCTTCTAGTCATGTACCATTTCAAAATTATTACTACCCCCTAGAATACTTTTGAACATAGTCTTCATCACCTAGGAGGAAGCACCCACATCTATACTATCCTCTGTCACCTTCTCCTACCATATCTACTCATCAACCCTCCACTCAGCTACCTCCTACTCCACCTATGCAAGGGAAAATACCACCATAGCCACAGCAATGTAATGTCACAAGGGTTGTCAACTTGCAATTGGCTTCTCAACTGAGTGGATCGAAATCAAAACCACGAAAATGCCCTTTTCTCTAGCCCAATATCCCAGACATACCTTCACATTCATCTGTGGCTAGTGCTTCTGAACCTCCAATCGCCTCCACCGTTCAACCCTTCAAGCAACCTTCAAGCCAAACACCCCTCAAAGTATAAATCATCATGCTAACACATGCTATGACAAATTGGATAAAGGTAGGTCATCTTCGTTGAAAATTGACTGATCCGAGGAGTCCCCTTATATACCTTCAAGTCGTAGGAAATGAGCCATACAATGCTCTCTTGGATTCGAGGTCAAGGATCAATTTGATTTCACATGATATGTACAAGACTTGGAACCTACCCTTGATGAAGAAAAGAAACATTCAACTCAAGTTGGCAGACCAATCCATAGTTGTTCCCTTAGGATTGGTAGAAGATATCGTGACCACCATTTATGGGTGGTCCTATCCTACTAACTTCTTGGTCATTTGGGTTGATAATTGCAAGGGGAGTTTTTCGATCATAATGGGAAGAGCCTAGCTCAACATGGTGGATGCATGATTGGAACTCTAAGATCTCTCCCTTGAAATTTTAAAAGAAAATATTTTCAGAAATATTGAGAAGAAGCGTGTCCCATGCATTGCATACAATGACTCCAGGTGCAACTGTGTGCAACAACTTCGTTCTGTTAAGTGGGCATCCATTCAAGCATGTGGTCGGTGTGCCAAAGGAGCCCAAGTTTAGCGATGTCTATATGCAGTAGCCACTAATCAAGAAGGCACCCAATGGCTGACCATTGACCTTGATAGCAACACTCTATTCATGGAATCATCTAAGGGCCTTGTATGTGCCTATATGGAAAGCATGGATGAACTGGAAAAGGTCCATCAACAAGTTTCCATTATTGATGACAATGATGATTGGGGAAAGCTACAAATCCTCGAAAGCTTTAGACAAGAGCCCCTAGAATTGAAACCATTACCGACCAATATGGAGTATGCATTCTTGTAGAACGGTAAGCCGATAATCATCAATGCCACTCTTGCTCCTGAACAAAAGAAGAGATTGCTAAATATGGTGAACAAATGGGTGGCTACTTTTGCATGTTCATATCTTGAACTAACAGGAGTTAACCCTAGGGTATGCCAACATCAGATCTATATCGACCCCTCCATAAAGCCACGATGATAGCTGCAAAGAAGATTGAACTCCAAACTGAAGTAGATCGTCAAGGATGAAATTGAACAATTTCTAAAAGGAGGGTTTATCTATTCCATTGTGGATAGTGAATGTGTCAGCCCACTCATTATAGTACCAAAGAAGGATGGCAAATGGAGAGTCTATATAGATTTTCGACTACTAAATATAGCAACCTTTAAGGACCACTTTCCACTTCCATTTGTGGATCAAGTGTTGGATACCATTTGGGGCATTGCTACTATAGCTTTTTGGATGATTATAGTGGCTATAACCAAATCTGGATCACACCCAAGTATTAGGCCAAGGTAGAATTTACAAGTCCCTTGGGGACTTTTGCATATAAGAAGATGTCCTTTGACCTATGAAATGCACTTGAAACATTCCAACACCTCGTCCTCAACATCTTTCAGTAACAAATTGGAAATGGGGTAGAAGTTTTCATGGATGACTTTTCTACCTATGGAGCAATGTTCTAATAAGCCTTGGACTACCTTGAGAAAGTTTTAAAAGGATGTGTGGAAAAAAATTTACGGCTCAACTGGCAAAAGAGTCACTTGATGGTCCAAGAGGGCATTGTTCTAGGGCATTGAATTTTACAAGCAGGGATTGGTATAGACCCTAAAAAATCAAAATCATCTAAGGAATCACTAGTCAACCAAGCACTGTAAAAGATGCCCAGTCATTTCTTGGACACACTAGTTATTACCGACGCTTCATCAAGAATTTCTCGAAGATCCCCAAGTCATTGGTGGAACTAACAAAGAAGGACACTTCTTTTGTCTGTACTAGGGAATGTGAGTCTACATTCCAAATACTAAAATAGAAACTAGTAGAGACTCCACTTCTATGGGCACTCGACTAGTCTAGACCATTTCACATCATGACAGATGCATCTAATTATGCATTTGGGAGCCGTGCTCACACAGTTGGATGACCAGCAATGTCCATATTACATCCACTATGCAAGCCAAAGCATTGTGGGTGCTTAGCTCAATTCCACCATCACTAAAAAGGAATTGATGGTAGTGGTGTTTGCCTTGGAAAATTTTTGACACTATGTGCTCAGATACAAGGTGTTTGTACATACTGACCACAGTGCCATCTAGTTCCTTATGAACAAACCAACGGTAAGTCCCCATATCATACAGTGGCATATGATCCTTCAAGAATTCAACCTTCCTATGATGGATAAAAAGGGAACTGAGAATGTGGTTGCTAACCACTTATCTCAGTTACAATGGGACAACATAGAGGAGGAGGAGCCACTCTTCGACCAATTTCTAGATGAAATCCTCTTCGTTGGAGCAATTACTAAGGAAATGCCCATAAGATCAACTTAGTTTAGCAACATACTTACTTATCTCTTAACATAAGAATTTCCAAAAGAGTGGGATCATTGGAAGAGGCAACAGTTTCTTCATAAGACCAAGCACTTCATGAAAATCAATAGAAACCTTTACAAGGTGTGTGTGGATGGCTTGGTTCAGTGGTACGTCCTTGATGAGGATAAGCTACACATCCTTCAAGATGCTCATGAGGGCCCTTGTGGGGGCCACTATGTTGGATGACGCATGGCCATTAAAATCCTACTTGTAGGATATTACTAGCCTACACTCTTCAGAGATGCTCAATGGTTCGTCCGCTCCTGTGAACAATGTCAGAGAGATGGTGGGATGATAGCATGAATGGAGGAACCTCAATAGTGGTTCTAGCGACTAGAACCCTTCAATATTTGGGGCATTGACTTCATTGGCCCTATCACACCCATGTCCAATGGGAAGGCATATATCATCGTCGTAGTAGACTACTGTACCAAGTGGGTAGAGGCAACAATCGTCACTGACTGTTCCTCAACCACAGCCGCACGGTTTGTCCAACAGTAAATCGTGAATAGGTTTGGGGTGCCATGTGCACTCATTTTGGATAATGGCACCCACTTCATGGATAATACTTTTTATAAACTCATGTAGCACTTGGGGCTCGAACATAAATTTACAACACCATATCACCCCCAAGCCAATGGGCAAGCCAGAGTCACAAATAGGAAGATTACAAAGATCCTAACTAATATTGTTAGCAAATATAGGAGGGACTGGAGCACAAAACTTAACAATGCCCTCTGGGCCTATCGCTCAATGTGGAAACTTCCTAAAGGCTACTCTCCTTACGAGTTAGTGTATAGGAAATTACCAAAACTACCAATTTAGGTAGAACTCCAAACACTATCTATCGCTAGTGACTTGGGCCTTGACCTATCACTAGCATAATGAGAACGACTCATCAACTTGAATGTGCTAGATGAGAACTGACTAGTAGCCTAATCATCAAATGAAATACACAAGGAATATAGTAAAAAACATCATGATCTTAGGATTTGAAAGGTAACATTTCAACGTGGAGATAAGGTACTCATCTGGAACCCCACACATGTACTAAAATGTACTAAGTTTCAAACACTCTGGGAGGGACCTTATATTATTTCAAAAACATTTTTGTCTGAGGCCCTACTTATAGACAAACCTAAGGATCCCATGAAAACACAGTTAGTCAATATGCAACACTTAAAACCCTTCTATGAACTCCACTAAACCAATGTCACTACCCTCTTATCACAAAGTCAACCTTGTTCCATTTTCTAGGTCTCCTCCTCCTAGCTTAGTTGGGGGGAGATCATCATCCATGCTAACAACCTCTACTAGCTCCTTAGTTGTTTTTGAAAGTTTTTTTTTACACATTTTTGTTTTACAACATCGTTCATATGTTTGACCATTCTTACTTTTTATTTATTTATTTCTATATGTATATATGTACTTATCTTTTAGTTGTTTTCTACTTCTCATTAATAAGTTGTCTTATTGTCATAGGACGTACTAGTGCGGTTGTTCCTCTTTGCAATGGCACATATTATGGTCCACCTATTATATCTAGTTCTTACCTTAGCATTTCTATTCTAGGAACTCACATTATACTTTCATTTCATTTAACAGGTAATGAGTCCATGTCATCCACCCATTCACCCACTCCATGGTTTTCCTTATTTTGGAAATAGGCAATCCCTTTTCCATTAAAAAAAACTTTAATTAATTTGTGACTTGTGTAGTTTTTGGACTTGAGGAGGACCCAATAGGTTGAATAGGGTGTGACTTCAAGGGGAATGCAACATTCTTCATAATTTTTTATTCCCTTGTCTATGAGAGTGTCCTCACGAACTTCTTACCACTCTAATATCCTTTCATAATAGGAAGTTCATTGGCAATTTGTCCTTGTATGGTGTAGTCCTCATCATTCAAAGAAAAAAAACAAAAATGAGGATTCAAAGCACACCCCTTGGACCAAATGCATGTAAAAATGCATGGTTATTTGCATGGTGTGGTTCCCATAAAAAAAAAGAGAAATAAAACAAAAACACATGGGAGTTCAAAGCACACCCCTTAGACTGCCTCTAACGGGCTATAAGCACTCATTATGGGACTTCTTTTGTCCCCTCTAACTACGACCCTTTTTCATTTCCTCTATCTCACTCATGTTGGAATGGTAGTTGTTGTGGGAGCATTCTTGTGCCTCAAGGGGATGGACTAAGTCTTTGAATGTTGCTATGATGTCATTGAGTGTGGCTAGTTTTGGGTCTAAACTGAGGATGGCTCCTACCAAGTCACTTAATCACACACTTCACAAGGGATTTCATGTGACAAACATTAGGAATTTCATTTCACACTCCTTTATCTTCATCAATTACTTCCCATGACTCACCTCACTACTAGTTTTATGTTTTGATCATCTGTCATGCCTTGCTTGAACTCATAAATTCTTCAGTTGGTTCTCATGGTGTGAGTATTAACTTGCAATAACCATTAGTTAACTACAGGGCCCATAGACTCCTATGTTGATGATATGCAAGGGCAAATGAGGCTAATGCCTACTATGGGGAGGACCCACTTACATATCCTTTGATCATGATTGTTAATCTCCTTCCCCTTTGGTATAATTTGTCGATCATCTCCATTTACTCATCACATGGATCTTCACCCACAAAGTTCCATCTTATGACATTCTCCTATCTTCGACTCTTATTTTGATAACAATCTTCCTTCCTCTTTCTATCGGATGATTCTCTAGTCTCTAAGTTCTTAAATCACCCCAACTTTATGTTCTAATCCAAAGATTTGGGCTCTTACTTCATCGGTCAATGCAGGTCAACTAAGCAAAATAATTGCATCAACTAGGCCTTGTATACGCATCCCACTGCATTTACATAGCCTCGTTTACATAGCCCCATCAATGCATAATAAAAATACTATATATACCAACTTTGTGCCTTTGAAAATTGTCCATTTGTTCACAAAGCAAGGGGATTTTTCCATTTTTCTCCATCAAGTCTTCTTACTAAGCACATACCATTTCTACCACATGTCCCAATCCAACCATTCTTTCATCCTTTTGCTACTGGAGGTATGCTCTACATCGTGGGGGGAGGGGGGAGGGTGAGGTCTATTATTATTATGATTATCAAAGACTTAACACCTCTTAGGGGATAGACAAGAAAAAATAAAAACAACAAAACAACTATAAATTACAACTCATTATGTTTTATTATTTTTTCTAATCGATCAACTACACTTCAGGAAACCTAACAAGATGCACATGCCAATGTCATAGCTTGGCCAAAATGAGAAGATGTATTATTTCCATTTTGAGAAACTTATACACATTTTAATTTATGGTTATGTTGTGAATATAGATGGCACCTAAACTGAGGCATCCAAGGGGAGAATGACCATCCCAACCAAGGGACAAGTGACCTAGAATGGGAAGAGGATGGGACGCATGACCTCAAGAGCATGAGGATGGTTCACATGAAACTGGCCCTCTCTGCGAAAGACCTGACATGGAATCTGTTCACCAAATTCCCAAAGAGGACGTCTCTGGCAAACAATTGTAAAGGGATGAGACTCTAGTGGTAGCGCCACAGCTTGAGGTCACCCTAACCCAAGCCTGTATTAATGCTATTAAGCCGAGGAAGCTGCAACGAATAGTCCTTCAACAGTTAAACTTCAGATCATTTCTAGAAAATGCACTAGAAGAAGCCAAAACCTACCTACAAAATTCTCCTATGTGGTCAATCATCACCTCCAGTGGTGAATGGTACCTAGGAGAAACTTATCTCTTCTAGATGAATCGGCAGCTGGGGTCCAGAGTAAGAATCAAGGACATTCATGTATCTTACTCTGCAAAAGCAATTGTGCAAGCTCTTGGGTTGCCTAAGACCAGAGCTACTATGCTGGAGATTCTAAAATAAGTAGATCCTAAGGTGAAAGGGGAGTGGATTAGATAGTGCTATGGGGTAGAACATAAGAATTTTGGCACACTAACCACCACAGAGAGAGTCTACTTAAAAATTATGTCTTACCACTTGAATCCAACAATAAGACCCAACAAGATCATTGCCTTCTCTACTCATGCATGTGCCGCTCTAAGTGGGAAGTTCCCCATTAACCTTCCATAGTTACTTTTCCTTAAAATTGAAAAAAGATTTGCTGAAAACAAATGTGGAAGATGAGCTCTACCTTTTCCCTACCTAATCAGGAAATTGTGCAAATGGGCAGGGATAGCATGCTATGCTAATGATACACTTCGTCACATCCCAATTGCCTTGTGGCATGAAATGATGAAAGACAAGACTCTTGCCATAACGTAGATAAAGGAAGAGTAGCAACCACCTCCACTGCTAGCACAAACAACAAGGTTGAGCTCATAAATGATCATAGAACACATATGCAAGATCCAACAATTGCTCTTGAGCCAGCAAGAGTAATTAGTAGGAACTGGTAGTGGAGAAGGCCCTTTAGTGTACTGCCCTGTAATGAGCCATCTTGAACAAGTGGCTTGATCTATAAGTCTTCTACAGATAGCAAGGCCAATGTTTTTTGCCATATGAACATAAGTGCCTAAGGAATGGATCCCAGTGTTTGAGAAGTAACGGTATCCACCCAACAACTATTTCCTAAAATTTTAGGAAATGCCACTACTTTCTCAGTGTGCTTGGAGGATGGAGAGGGGGCCACTGTCCTAGTAATGCAACACCAGGGATATGAGGTTGTGATAGAAGTGGTTGCTAACACAATCATTATGGCTCTTAATGAACCTATGGTGCCTGTACCCTATGTACATGGACTCGGAGATGTACAAATGTCCACAGGAACTCAATGTAGTAGAATCAACATAGCCCAACATGAAGAATTGTTGGATCGACTAGTGGGAACTAGACAATTGCTTCCAGATGTTTTTGATCTTCTAGACAACATGACTACCACTTAGTCAAAGTTGCTCTCATCAAGGGGCAAGTGTCTCATCTTAGATGGGCAACTTAAAGTAGCCCAAGCAGATTATCAATGCTTAGCTATGCAAGTTACTGAACTGAGGGCCCAACTTGTTGATCCAGCTCTTCTCAACTGAAAACTTACTAGGGATGAAGCTTTTCAACAACTTCAGACCAAACTTCAGATGGTTGAGAATGAGTGAGAGTCAGAAATCTTTAACAAGTCCTTAACAAACGCTCATTCTTACCATCTAAACAAGGACTTAGTAGAGGTTCGCCAGGAGAATGTTAGGTTGACTGTAGAGGTTTTTCACCTGTGTAATGTTGGTGATGAAAATTAACACATGAATAATTTTATCCATGAATAGTAAGAGGAGCTAGCTTGGGTAAACACTGATGTAAGGAGATTGGTAGCTGAAAATTGTAATCTATCCATGGAAGAAGTTTGAACCTTACGACAAAAATCAGCTATTGAAATAACCGCTTGGAAAAATAAGACCCTTAATTTGAATGAGTAAGAAATCATTATAGGGGCCAAGTGGGATTGCTGAAAGAATTTAATGAAAAAGAAATGCAAGTCGCAAAGGCTAAAGTGAACCAAACACTCCAATAGCTTAGGGAAGGAGGTGAGGTGTGGCAATCCATCTTCGATGGATTAAAGGCCTACAACCAGGCTAAGATCTATCTCAAAGAGCTATAGATTGAAGAGATGATGGAATACATGGAGTTAGCCAATCTTTGTTATGCAAACCTAGCTATGCTGACAGCTAGAAGGCCGTAGTCAGACCTGGAGAAACAAGTGACCACCTCATATTCTTTATATGAGGGTGATTTCCAAGTGCATAAAAAGACAAAGCAAAAGCTAGAAATAGCCAATGTGGAACTCGAAGTTCTTTGCACCCATTTTGAAGGATAACACATAGTTGTAGAGAACTTGGCCCAATGAATGAATGACTACCAGTAACTAGTTTTTCAATTTGAAGGAACTCTTCCCTGCACTTCCATGTCCTTGAGATGTTCCCATTCTAGCACACATTGGTGAAGCCACCTGGATGGTGAACGATCCCAAAAATAAAGAGGAGAAGCTCTTACAGTTTGTTTTTATGTAAGTTAGAATATTTTCCAAGTGCTTGTAGCAGGTGTGAAAAAGGTGTATGGCTCTTTATTCGAGTGCTAATGTACCCGAGCCCATTGGTGTGATCAGCAATAAAGACAAGATTTTTGAGCATTTCTTGTAGCATTTGGATTTAATCACTTAAGCATTAAAACATTTTCATATTTCAACGCTTAAATAATTATAAAAGATTTTATTGTTATTACTTTATGGTTATTGTCCTTTTCATATTTTATGAGAACCATAGGCACAACCATCTCGAACATATATTAGACACTTGGTAACCCAGTGATGCTTAATGTATGGTAACCTAGCAGTGGTTAGGATATGCTCAAGATGTGCATGGAAGATGGGATTGGTTTCTTATGCTAGGGAGAGTTAAGTGATAGAGTAGAACAACTACAAATTACACAACTTTCCATTTCCTACATTAAAAGAATTAGACCTTTAAAGATAAAAAAGAAAACTGATAAAAATCATTTGCCTCAATCTCACTCAACCATCACTTTAGAATATCATAGGTGAGATTGGGAACACAAAGACCATTCTAACTAAGGTTTTGCTAGCTAAAATTTAGTGTACATAAGTGCTTGTAGTCTACGGAATTTGACCGAGTCATGCATGAATGCCCATGATTCGTATGGTTGGGCATAGGGGTACCTCACCACTCATCAAAGTCTTTACACTCAGTTGCCTTGAAAACATGGAAGATTAGTAATTTAGGCAACCAGGAAGTAATAAGGAACTAAAAGCCCTGCTTTCCAAGTAAATCATGCACAATATTGGAAGTAGTAACTACACTATTTTGATGAAAAAGAATGGACACCAATTTAAAGCTACCTCAAGCTAAAGAATGAACTTGGGTAGGATGCTTTAGGGTCATGATGATGATGGTTGAAGAAAAAAAATCATTTGTGTTGATGGTAGAAATCTTCAAGCTTCTCCGCTAATGGAATCCTTCAATCTCCCACTAATATTGAGCCATGATGAACAAAGTTTTTCTTCTTCTCATATTTATAAGAGAACAACAAGAATCTGGGAAAGAGTAAATAGAAAGTATTAACTTAAGTTAATGAATAATTAAATAACGCTAATACTTAATTTTTGGAATTTTGTGATTTTTTAGATTCACCAAAATTGAGTTATCTCTGGCTCAACGCGTAGTGCTCTCTGAGATGATTCTAATGGTACTAATGTTATCAAAATCTAACTTACAATTTGGGAGATACGACATTTCTTAGGCTACATGCAATTTAAAAATTTAAAAATTATTTTTTAAAAAAATATTTATTTATTTTTTCAAAAAATGGGTGAGAGGTCTTGATTTCGATTTCGAGCCCCAATATTTTTAAAAATTTTATATTAAGATTAAAAAATAAAAAATGATTAAAAAACCTTGGTAGGACTACCATTGACCCTACTACTAGCCACGATTGACCATGTCGCCAACTATAGCTAGGCCCAAGGGTTGGTAATAGCCAAGGGTTGGTCCCAAGGGCTTGCTAAAGGCCAACCCAAGGGCAACCATGAATCATGCATTGCCTATTGAGCTCATACATGTTGCCCATTCACACCAACTATTTGCTCACCACTATCACGCATCACCCATTCATGCACCACTATCACCTACCATTGCTTGGTCCATTATCATCCTATAGTGTTTGCCTCCACTAGTGGCATTGAACATCAATGATGTTGCAAATCACAAGCACCCCTAACATCAACAATACCACAAATCACAAGCATCCTTGGTATCAATGATGCTATCAATCACAGGCACCCTTAGCACCTACAATGTCACCAATCATAGGCATTCTAAGCATCCTCTAGGGCTGTTGGTCACAGGCACTTTTCATCCCTTAGGACCATGCTAGTCGAAGTAGGTTAGAAAAGGCAATAGCAGTAGCAATGGTGGGCATTGGTAACATAGTGTGGAGGACGCTCGTGGTAGGAAGACATTACTGTGATCACATAGGACCCTAACATAGGCTATGCATGCCCCTAGGGAGGGTCATGCAAACCCAACACAACATAGCCTAGATGACCATGCAAGCCCTAAGATGGTCACTAGCATAGCCCCCACCTTTGTTGTGTCACTGATGTTGCCTAGTATCCACCTACATCATCGTTGGCACACCACTACATCTATTTCTGTCATTAGCATGAAATGAAAAAAATTCTGTCACCTAACTAAAAATTTTGAAATTGCCCATCAACTGACAAAAAAATTAAAATTTCTATCAATTGATGGAAAATTAAAAATTTCTTTGTTACACCATTAATTTAAATTAAGAATGCAAAAAAATATTCTCAATAATTAGAATTTGATGCCTTAGTAACAATGAAAATAAGAATTCCCTAATTAAACTTACTTGACCTAGAGTAGAATTGGAATGGGTGACCTCTTGGGAAGTCTCAAAATCCATGCAAGTTTTGTAAATTTAAAATGGCCATAACTTTTGAATTCAAAGTCCATTTTTGACTGAACAAAAGCTGATTTCAATAGATTTGAACCTTTTGGATGCAACAAAATGATCAGTTTTAGGTTTCAAGTTATAAAAAAGTAGCTTTTTAATCCATTATTTAAGATGCCAAAATAATTAGGATTCAATGGTCGAGGAGAAATCCATGATAGTTTCAACCTCTTCTACAACCGATTAACTATTTTGAAACCAAATAAAAAGGCAATAGAGGCCAAGGATTACCAACATACTTGATTTTTTTAACTTACTGATGTCTAGAACCCAAAGAATATATAAGAGAGTGACGGAGATCCAAGTCAATGATCTGATGAATGCCCTTCAGAGTCAAATTAATGAGATCAAGGGTGTTCAAGAAGAGCTTTGTTAGTCAATCAATGGTTTAGGATAGAGATGAAAAATATGTCTGAGGAAATTAGGAAATTTTTCTAGAGTTCAAAGGATAAATGGTTGGATGTGCAAGGAAAGATGGATTCCGTTACAAACTCCATCAAGCAATTAACTAACCATCTCATTCAACCCTCAAATCCTAGCCACATTCCACCTGAGATCAACACCAAGATCAAGATCAACTTCCCCATAAGGATTCACACTAAAATCAACCCTCACTTATTGGTCACCAAGATATCAAAATCCCTCCTTTAGACCATAGAGTAGAAATTGAAGGTGAGGGATACGAGAAACTGACTTAATCCACCTAGAGAATCATCGACATAAGTTCATGCCAAGAAAGTAAAATTAGATAATTGTGATGAAGCCCTTGGATCCAATGCCAAGGTGAAGAATTGACTTGATACAATGAAAAATCACTATATGTTGAATTTGTCAAGTCTAGAATGTTTAAAAGTGGTCTCCTTGTGTTTTAGAGGACTTGCGACAACATGGTAAAATGGATTGAGATATGAAGGTTTGATTACAAATTGGCTTAACTTTTATTGAGTGAACAAAAATTTTTACCTGATTCTTTTCTCAAAAAGCACAAAATGAGATTTGATTCCTTAAGATTCGGAAGGCAATCTATAGAAGATTACTACAAGGAATTCTGTGATCTCTCTTAGTATGTTAGCCACTGAGATGAGGGAGAATTAGCTTCAAAGTTCATTGGTGGATTACATGCACAACCACATCCTCAAACACAAGCACATAACCCTCAAGTAGTTGATGAAGCATATAGAATTACTAAATATTATAAAGAATCAAATAAAGTAAAAACTACCCTTTGACAAGAAACTCCTGAACAAGCTACTCTTCACAAGCAATGGTAGAAGAGACATTGACCAAAAGAGCCTAATTAGGATTAGGATGTTTTGTTTATGGTAAGGATCATTTTAAATGAGATTGTCCAAAATTGTAGGCAAGGGTATAAAGGACTAATCAAATCAAGAATGAAAAACCCAACCCAAACATGAACAAAGAAAAAATCCCAACTACCACCATAACCATGAAGAAGATATCTACATCAACTAAATTAGGCTTATGTAAATTTTAATTTTCTTTAATAATTTTTAAAGGTTCAATTAAAGGTAATTAAATGTTTGATTGATAGTGGTTCTAGTGATAACTTTATTTTTCCAAAGTTAATTAGTTTATTGAAATTAAGTTTACCTTCAAAGAAAATTATTAAGATAGAACTTGCAGATGGAACAAGCATGAGCAAGCATACTAAGTACAGAGAAATTAAATTTACCTTGTAAGACATGCCTTTCATTGATGAATTATTTGAATTTCAACTAGGTGGTGTTGATGCAATTTTAGGAATTTCTTTTCTACAAAAAAATTGATATTACTACCCACTTTAGAACTCATATTTTAAAAGTCCCAACCACTAACAAATTCAAGGTTCTAAAGGAGGGTAGGAATAGCAAACAAAATTCATATGATAACCATTAAGCAAGCCAAAAGATTAGTCAAAAAGGGTGCAATGATGTTGGTTGTCAAAGTAACTCAATCCTAGAAATCTTCAAGTATTAAAATTCCAAAAGAACTTAAGGAATATAAAGATTCAGTATTTGGTGAAACTACAAAACTACCTTCAAAAAGAACTATTGAGCATGCTATTGATATTTTTCCTAGGATACAACCTATTTCAAAAGCCCCTTATAGATTTTCCATTTCTGAATTAAGAGAATTGAAAATACAATTAGATCAACTATTGGAAGAAGAAAATATTAAGCTAGCATATCATCTTAGGATTCACCATTCTTATTTGTTAAAAAGAAAGATTGTATGTTAAGATTATGCATTGATTATAGAACATTGAATAAAGTGACGATTAAAAATACTTATCCTTTGCCTAGAATCTATAATTTGTTTGATCAAATTATAGGTGTATGTTATTTTTCAAAGATTGATTTAAAATTAGGTTATCACCAAATAAGAATTAAGGAGAAAGATATTAAGAAAACTACTTTCAGAACCAAGTATGGATTATACGAATTTGTTGTGATGCCTTTTGAATTAACTAATGCACATGCAAAATTCATGGCATTAATGAATAATATTTTTAGTTAATATCTTGATCAACTTATTGTAGTATTTATGGATGATATACTTGTTTATTCTAAGTTGAAAGAAGAACATTTCAAACATTTGAAAATTACAATGAAAATTCTTAAAGAGCATCAGTTGGAAGCTAAATTGAGTAAATGTGAACTCTTTAAGGAAGAAGAAGTTTCATAATTGGGCCATATAGTTTCTAAGAAAGGATTTCAGGTAGATCCAGCAAAAGTTAGTGTAATTTGAGATTGGCCTAAATTAAAAGATGCTATAGTGGTTTGTAGTTTTCTAGGCTTAATAGGTTTTTATCAACATTCCATTAAATATTTTTCTACTTTAGTAGCCCTCTTGATTGACCTTTTACAAGAAAAATATGTGTCCAAGTTTGATGAAAAATGTAGGGAAGCTTTTCTCAAATTAAAGATGCAACTCACATCAACACATATTCTAAGAATTCTAGATGAAGAATTACCTATTGAAGTATTCACGAATGCTTGTGGAATAAGAATTGGTGTAGTTCTTTCACAAGAAGATAAAGTGGTATGTTATGAATCTCATAAATTACAAGAAGCTGAGGTAAATTAGTTAACTCATGATTTGGAATTACTAGAACTTGTTAATGCTTTGAAAGTTTGGAGACATTATCTTTGTGGAAAAAGGTTTGTACTAAAAACATATCATAAAAGTTTAGAATATTTGCAGAGATAGCCTATTTTGAATACTTGTTACTGGTGATGGGTAGAATTATTGGTTGAATATGATTTTGAAATCAAATATATCCTCAATAAGTAAAATGTGGTAGCTAGTTCCCTTAATCGAATGTGGAACTTAATGATAGGTGTGGTAATGACCTCAATGGAAGAAGAAATTAAGGAACAAATAAAAGAAGATCCTTATTTCAAGAAGATTTTAACCAATATTTCCTTTGAGCCTCATTATCAAGTTGCTTCTAATGGTTTATTAATGAAAGGACAAAGAGTGTGGATACCAAAAGGAAATTGGAGATTAAAGTTGTTGTGTGAGGCACATGAAGTACCATATGCAGGATACCCAGGTTATATTAGGACTTATATGATGATATGTAAATCTTATTTTTGGCTTGGAATGAAGAACAATGTGTCCTTGTATATTAAAAACTATCTAATATGCCAAAGAATAAAAGCTAAATAGAGGAAACCTAGTGGGTTATTACAACCTCTAGAAGTCCCAACCTGGAAATGGAAAGATGTCACCATGGATTTCATTATGGAATTACCAATAATCAAAAATGGAAATGACTTGATTTTGGTAGTGGTTGATTACTTATCAAAGATGGCACATTTTATAGCTTTGAAAGCTACAAACACAGCTAAAGAAGTAGTCCAAAAATTTGAATAAGAAGTATTTTGATTGCATGGATGTTTGAAACCTATCACCTTGGATTGAGATACCAAGTTCATATCTAAATTCTAGCAAAATTTCTTCAAAGAGCTTGGAACCTAGTTGAAATTTAGCATAAATTACCACCTAGAGACTAATGGATGAACATGTGAATAAAATATTAGAAGATATCCTACAAAGCTATGTTTGGAGTCGACCAAAAACGTGGAAGAATTACTTGCACCTAGCAAAATTTTCCTATAAAACAATTATCAAGGTTCTATACATCGAACACCATTCGAAGTAGTATATGGACGTAACTACTATATACCACTAACTACTATATACCAATTGTAAGATCAAAATAGAAGGAAGAAGAAATGAAAATAATGGAAAATATTGTCACAAGAGTTAAACAAAATTTACAAGCTACCCAAGATAAATATAAGGGATATGTAGATCAACATTGACTAAAGAAAGAATTCGAAGTGAGAGATCAAGTATTACTAAGAGTTAAATCCACCAGAAGTTCTCTTAAACTTGGAAAATATACTAAATTGGCACCTAGATATTGTGGACCTTTTGAAATTTCTAAAAGAATTGGCAAAGTGGCATATCAAGTTAAATCTTCCAGAAACCTTAAAAATTCACCTAGTTTTCCATGTAAGTTTACTAAAAAAGTTTTATGACAATGATGTACTGTATGTGCTAGATTGAAATACCTTGCCATTACAATCCAACACTAGCTTTGAAGTTAATCCCATTGCAATTAAGAACCAATGAACCAAGCAGTTACAAAATAAAACTATGAGCGAAGTACTTGTTCAATTGTCAAATTGTGATTAGTAGACTTCAAAAAATAGAGATTTTATTCTTAATAATTACCTTCAACTTTTTGATCATCATGATATTGAATAATAAATTGTATTTATTATTTATGTAATAAATTATATTTTATAATTTCTGTCTTCTGTTTGTATAGTTGGTAATGAGGATAATAAAGAAGCTAAAGCTGAGAAGTAAAATGAAGAAGCAGTAGCTGAGTAGTTGGATATAGAGGAAGTTCTTGAGGACAAGATGGATGCTTAAGGGGGATAGATTG
This sequence comes from Gnetum montanum, assembly GCA_015680685.1. Taxonomy (NCBI): domain Eukaryota; kingdom Viridiplantae; phylum Streptophyta; class Gnetopsida; order Gnetales; family Gnetaceae; genus Gnetum; species Gnetum montanum. The sequence goes on along the minus strand of MNCI01015910.1, from coordinate 1,073,854 downwards.
TAACATCCTATCCCTTGTTAAGGGTGGAAACAAATTATAACAATGTAATTAACCTTCAGATGAAGGGGCACCTCGTTATGAGGAGTTACGATTATTCATGTATCCATGGGGAATAGGTTTGACCTATGTCATTTAGGGGTGGGTTTAGAGGTCATGCGAAAAGGCAAGTAACCAGAGTTGGGTGAAGTAGGATGAGAAGGGACTGATCACCCCTTTAGCTAGATAGCCTAATCATGATGGTAGTGTTGGATTGCCTCTAAGGCTTAAGTGCCATGGGAACATAACCTAGAGGGCATTACAGTACTCTCTCCTACTAATTTTTTTTATTTTGTTTCCTATTTCACAATACCAATTATTTATTTACCAATTAATTTATTTATTAAGTATTTATGATCTTTCCATCATATTATTTAAGAAAATAATGAATGCAATAAATTAACCGATCATGTTTTTACAACATTTAGGAATGAGATGTCACACATCAACTTTAATAAAGTGACTTTTTCTAAATGGAGCATTCTTTAATCTTCTTAGCACATGACTAAATCATCTTATATGACTTTCCTTAACCTTCTTATTTATAGGTGCTACTCCCAAACTTTTTGGAATAAGAAAGCTATTGATTTAATTTGTCCTAATAATACTTAATATCAACTTCAACATACACATCTCTACCACATGCATACATGGAGCCTCACACTTTTTGATAGGCTAACATTTTGCACCATAAAGAATCATAGGTCTCATATTAGTTATGTAAAACTTATGCTTCAACCTACTAAGGATTCTTCTATCACCAAGCATAGCACTAACTTTTACTATTTCTTCTATCCTACATCAATTTTATTTATTACATCATTATTCATCTCACCCTCATTTGAACCAGAGATCTAAGTATCTAAATTGATTACATTAGATAACTTATTAGTTTTGGATTATAATCTTTGAATCTTCATTAATAAATACTACTCTATAACTCATTTAAGGGTTAAAATGAAGGAATGTTTTTTCCTTGGACACATTCTTAGGCTACAAAGAAGTGCAAACTAATATTATGTAGGCTATTCTAAAACATTTTCTAAAAATAAACTTGTTATCACATAATTTCTAATATCATCATCTATTTGAAAAATGATCCTAAATAGAATTTGGTGTAGGGACACCTCTTTTGATATCTTTTTCTTCTCCCCATAGGTAGTTTTTGCAAGTTTTGGGATGTGGAAGAAAGTCTAGGAGGTTCAAGAGACATCTAGGTTAAGTGATGAGCCTTCATAGAAGACATATGGGGGTTGCTAGAGACATCTGCTAGGAAGAGGAGATGTCTCTCCCTAACTTGAGATGTCTCTAGAGAGATGTCTCTTTGTGACCAAAGACATCTCTGGTGAGACATCTTTGCCAAGCTAAAGACATCTCTAGTGAGACATCTTTTCCAAGCCAAAGATGTCTCCTAGGAAATAGGGGCATCTCTTAGGCTTTGTAGACATTTCTCCTACCATTGGAATTTTGCAAAAAGATGTTTATTCCATGCTAGATATGACCTGTATGGCCCAAGAAACTTCCAAAATTGGTCATCCCAAATTACAAAATAATCAAAATGTTGGATAAAAAGATGGAAATAGCTAGAGATCATTAACTTGAGTTAGGAAAAGGTTTCTAGGTTTCCTGTCTTTATGTTGTCAATAAATATTGATGTAATTCATCATGAGATGAGCATCAAGTAAGTTGATGAGTGTGATAAGTATCATGAAAGCACATGTGAAGAGTGCATGTGTGTATGCAGCTCTTGGTTAATTGTATGTGTTTGATCTAGTATCTCTTATGTAATTGTGTGTTTGGATCTTAGTCCTAAGTTATGAAAGATATTCTCTATTGGTTATGTCTTGTATTAAGAATAACCATTGTGTAGTTGTAGAGCATCATGCTCTGTAACATTATTTCGGTGTTTGTAAGGAACTCTTTTATGTTGTGGGTTTTGGAACCTTGTTGTAATCTTCTATTTTAATAATTGAAGATAGCTAGTTTTTTTGTTTTCTAACATATTATCTGTCTTTCATAATATTTGAATTTATTGGGTTTGAATGTTATTTGACATTGCATTGAACCTCCTCCAACTAATTATTTCTTGGAATTGGTTGCATATTTTGTCAAATATAGATAACTCTTAAGAAGAAATAGGTGCAAGCCATGAATAGAGAAATAGAGAGCATGAAGCTTTCCTTCCAACTAATGGTTGCTTGGTTAAATGAAATTAGTGTAAAGATAGACTAGAATGTTAGTCCCATAATTTAGACATGCAAAGATGTTGATCGTTCATGTTTGTATGGAAATGAAGAAGCTTCACAACCACATGGAGGAAATAATGAGAAAGATAATCTAGCTATGGAAGTGTTGAAACTCATCAAACAAGGATTCAAATGAATCCTGCTTCTCATATGAGAATTCTAAGAGGTCCATCACAAACCTTTACTTCTTGTCATGGCAAGTTAGATAAGGAAGATTAGGCAAGGCTTACTAGAGCATCTTATGCTACACTTCCATATGTTGTGTTGTAGACTTGTAATGATGTAGATGTAACCAATGCCTTTTCAAGTTTCTTGAAGGTACTTGATAAGAATTTTGAGTTAGAAGAGGTACCAAATTATTTAAGGGTATTTATTGCTAAATCCAAATTAGAAGGTATGACTTCTACATGGTGGGAAAAGGAGTTTTAAGGTTATGAAAGATAAAATAGTCAACTTGTCAGAGATTGCAATATGATGAAATATAGGTTGAGAAGAAAATTTAAATAGTCTTATCAAAGGAAAGAAACCATTATCAAGTTGATATTCTTAGGACAAGGTGACAAATATGTCAAATATTTTTACATCAAATTTTGTGATATATTCCATCAAGTTAAGGTAAACTAGGAGGAGTACAAACAAGCTTCAGTCTTTTTAGAAGATCTCAAAATGACATATTAGCAGGAATTATCATTCTATGAGCAACAAAATCTTAATGAGGTTTATGATTTGGCACTCAAGCCAAAAAATAAGCTAAGTGGATTTGAAAACAAACACAAACAAATTTTCAAGATGAAGAACAAGGGATCCAAATCAAACAAGGAATCCAAGTCCAAATAGAAAGACAAAGATGACAACCATAGCAAGAAGATATAGAGGGACGATGAGAAGGAAAAAGCCAAGTAGGACCAAGGCAAGGAAGGCAAAGGTTAAGGAAGTAGCTCATCTAATGCTTAATGCTTAAAATGTAAAGAATGGGGACACAAGTAATGGAATTGTACACTTCACAAGATAGCCAAGGGAAAATATGTCTAAACCATGGAGGTGGAGGAGAAATCCAAGTAAGCTCTTTAGAGACGTAAACCTAATGCTCCCAAGATTGAGGAGGTTTTTAAATTAAATTATTATGCATTCATGGAGAATGTGAATAGAGGAGACCATCCTAAAAGGAAATTACTATTTCAAATTGGGACTAGATGTTTACATAGTGGGGAATGGATTCATGTGTTTATTGATGGGGGAGCTTAAGAAAATGGTATTTCATCTAGGGTAGTTGCTAGATTGGATTTGGTAACTAATCCTCACCCTAGTACTACAAAGTGCATTGGTTATTTAGAGATTTTTCTCAAGAAGGGAAAGAATAATTTATTCTAAAATTAAAATTGGGAGTTTTCATGATGTTGTGAAGTGTGATGTGCTTATGATTTATTATGTTGATGTAATTCTTGGTAGACTTTGGAATTTTGACAATGGTGTTCAATTTGATGGAGTAAAAAATGTATGTAGTATAGTTAGATTTGATGGAATCCATGGGATGATTCCTGTGACAACTAAATAACTAAGGCAGCAAAGCTCACTTAGTGCTTTTTTAATCCTTCTAGGAAAGAGAGAATATATTAAAGAACATGGTGAAGTTGGTTTTGATTTTATTATTATATCAACAATTGCTTCAAACCATGATGATATGTAGGTAGAACTTCTTATATATGTGTAAGGATTAAAGGAAAAATTTTCCAAGCTGTTCAAGGGGGAATTATATCGATTACCACCAATGAGGAATGTACATCATCAAATTGACTTTATCCTTGGTGCTACCATTCTAAATGAGAAAGCTTACTAAACGACATCAAGTCAATGAGAAAAATTGCAAAGACAAGTAGAGGAGTTACTTAAAAATAGTATTGCTTGTGACAAAGAAGATAGTAATGAATGAATAATATCTATTGATTTTAAGATAGTGAATAAGATAACAAGGAGGTACAGGTTTTCTATTCCAAAGATAGATGATATCCTCGATGTCCTTACCAATGCAAATTTTTTTAGCAAAACTGATTTGAAGAGTGATTACCATCAAATTCAAATTAGGCCTAATGATGACTGAAAGATAACTTTTAAAACACTAGATAAATTGTTTAAGTAGCTGGTGATTCCATTTGGCCTCATGAATGGACTTGCTACATTCATGAGGTTGATGAATGATGTAATAAATGACTTTATTAGTATGTTTTATATTCTCTTTTTTTATGATATTTTTGTGTATAGCTGTAATGAGAAAGAGCATTTGGAAACCTTGAGAATGATGTGTATTAAATTGTAGAAGGTAGAGTTGGTGATCAAAGTGAAGAAAAGTAGTTCTTCAAGAGGAAAATCACATAATTATGACATGTGATTTCTAAAAGAAAAATTCAAATGAAAGGTACCAAGGTAAGGGAAATTATAGATTGGTCAACTCTTTAAAATGTTAGGGAGGTAAGATTAATCCTTGGCTTAATAGGTTTTTATAGAATGTTCATTAAAAATTTCAATGGTATTTCTTAGCCTATGTTTGCGTTGTTGAAGAAAGAAAAAATGTTATAGGTAGAATCATGAAACCCAAAGGAGATTTGACTTGTTGAAAGCAAAAATTACTAGTGAATCAATGATTGAAAATCCAAATTTTTGAAATCTTTTTCAAATGGGGGTGGATGCAAGTGGACTTGCCATTAGTGGGGTACTTTCATAAGAAGGTAGGCATGTCGATTTATTTTCTAAAAAGTTGAATGAGTTAAGTAAATAATATAACATATATGAGAAGGATTTGTATGCTATTCTTTAAGAAATTAAGAATTAGAGACATGTTGCCCAATGAATTTACTTTGATGATGGAACAGAAGATACCAAAATTCTTAATTCTAAAAATAAGTTGAGAGTAAAGCACATGAAGTGGATTGCACAATTATAGGAGTTTAATTTTGTGTTGAAACACAAAATTCAAAAAGCCAATGTGGTGGCTGATGCATTATCTAGGGTGCATGTGGTAAATTTTAACATACCTTATGTGGAAGGTATTAGTAATTTTGCTAATTTGTATGAACATGATTGTGATTTTGGGCAAGTTTGGAAAAGCCTCAAGGAGCCATTGTTAAGTAGGATAGACTAATGGAGAAACTATCATATTCAAGATAAAATTTTATTCAAAAATGGGAAGGTATGTGTTTCTAATTCTGATTTTAGGGGAAAAATTGTTTAAAAAGCATTATAGTGGCATGGTAGGTTACATGGATAGGGATAAAACATTGGAACTTATGGGTAAGTACTATTTTTGGCGTAGTATGACAACTAAAGTTTCAAAATTTATGAAGAAGTGTTTTACTTATCAAAAGTTCAAAGGAGATAAATTGGCCATCCAAGGGAATAGACTCACATTTGATGCTAATGTTTCATTGGTTTTTGATAATCCTTAGTTTCACATGACTAATGAAGGAAAGTGCCTATTCTAGGAAGAAACCACTTATGAATCATTGGTGGGTTGACATTATATGTGAATGAGTTAAAGCTTATCTCCCAGTGATGGTGAGGATTGCATTACATATGGTACTTGATGAGTGACAAGGTACCCCTACACCTAACCATACGAATCACAAGTGTTCAAGTGTGATTCGGTCGAATTCCATGGATGGGACTAGTTGTGTATCTAAATCATTATGCCTTGATCATAGTTCACTATCTTCCCACTTGGACTAGTGGTAGTTTTGTCACATATGGTTTAGTCCAAAGTGAGGCATATGATGATTGATGTTGTTTGGCCCTAAGCTACTCCTAATGATAATAAAAAACTTAATTATTTTATGTAATTAACAATGGAAAGTAAAGTCTAAACTAGCTAAGATGCAATGAGTATCCATCCCTAACCATCCATACATGCCTTGGACTTTGCATAACTACCACTGGGATTACCAAGCATACATCACTAGGTGTACCAAATGATACATTGTTGGGTTACCAAATAATTACACTTAAGCGCTCATGATTAGTAGTACTCATTCTATGTAATGATAGGAATAATAAGGCGTAATAAATGAAAACATTAAATAAGGAAAATAGTAAATATTTAAGTAATTTAAGGTAATTAAAAGTAATAATAAAGCTAAGAGGATGCTACAATGATGGAAGTAATCTCAATCTTTATTGTTGAACATGTAACATGTGCAAGTACACCACACTCGAATAAGGATGCCATATAATCACTTAACATCACACTGCAGGCATGCACTGGGAAACTATTCTATCTTCTCTATTCCTATATTTCAACCATGCACCCAAGTGTGGTATTTATAGGCTTGCACAAAAGGGACAATATCAAATGTTTGACATCAGAGGTTGTGCCCAAATATCATGGCTCTGATATTAGATATTCGATATTAGAGCCCTACAAAACATGACTCATTAGTACTTGATTGATCTTCCACTTGTGTAAGTTTCAACTCTTCATACTTCAAGGTTTGACCATGATAAACTCTATTGATTCACCTCAATTGTACCTATGTTTCATTATTTTTAGTATTCTAACCCTTCTTTTCTAGTCTTGAGTTCATGGGATTACATAAATTAATCAATCGACTCTTTTCCCATAACTCACATTGTCTTTTGAGGTAAGTTTGTAATGATCTTACTATTTTACTTCTCATATGCCTTGTAAGATCAATTCATGGTGATTTTGGCAAATGGTGGACCTTGTGAAATGCTTCCATGATCATAAAAGGTAAGTTAGAGGTATTTTGGGTGAAGATGGATGTTTCTTCCTTGCTTAGGAGGGTGCACTGATGCATCCCTACATCAATGCAAGGGCATTGATGCCCCTATGCTAGCATACACCCCCCCTAGTTTAATGGTCCACTATATAAGGTGAAGGGCTTCCAAACACTTCTCCTACTTTGTCATTTTATTTTTTCTCACTTAACTCCCCTAGTTTATCCAAACAAGTGAAACTATACTAGATTTTTAATCCTCCAAATGGATTGGTAATATTTTTACATGTATTCTCCTTGAATCTTTGTGTCCTTGGTGTTCTAGCTATAGTTCAAGCTTGGTGTCTTGTAACTTATTTATGGGAAATAGATCACTTTGGGTATGCATTTAATGTATTTAATAGATACTTAAATATTTCTACCTTATTCGTACTTTCTAATAAACACCATTGTTCAACAGTTTTGATGATGTTTTTTTTAAGTGTTTCTCAAGCACTATATTTATCATTATTTTCCTATGCAATTTTTACAATGGTAGTATAATGATTAATACAAATCACTTAATTTTTAGTAGACTTCATAGTTAATCATGTTGGGGTGATTACAATCCAAGCTTCATAGACCAAGGAGGGCTAAGGTTGAACCGCTGGTTCCTGAGGAAGAAGAAGGAGAAAAACTTAGATCTCTAAATATAAAACTTATATGCCCTATTCTAGAGTTTATAGGTCTTGATCTAGAGGGGCCTCCACCTAGAAGTAGATCAAAAAATACGCAATCATATTATTGATCTTTGAGTTGGGTAGATGCGTAGTAGTAAGAAACCAAACAAGTACTAAAGGAATTAGTAGAAGACAATGAAGAATATGATAATGACATTCACAAGGGTGTGGATGCTCATGATATCTAGCAATGATCCATCTATAAAGAGAAAAAAACTATCAATTCATCAAGCTTGGTCCTCTAGAGCTTGAGTCAATGTAGGGAACAAGCTTTTATGGCTATATCATTCAACCCCTCACATGGTACCACTCTAAGGTAGAGGAATTCTATAAAAACATTACAGCTAATGCTGCCATGGCTTTTGTTGGTGGAGTTCATATGCCTATTTCAACATGGGCAATCTCACAGGTTACAGGATTTCCATGAACCAAAAAAGAATTGTTGACCACAAATCCAAACGACTGAGATCAAGCTGGAGGAATTTGATATGGAGAAAGCTAAGGTATAGATGTCAAAGATTTTCCTAGCCCAAAATGTTATGTGCAAAATTTTCATCTACAACTTTATGCCAAATAAGTAACCTTTATGCCAAACAAGTAACCGTTAGGTATCTCCATATTGAGGACTAAGGTTGTGACTAGGATGAGGGGGAAGTGTACCATCAATATTTCATATTTTCTCTACAAGGTTCTAATTTATAAAATTAAAGATATGGCTAAAAATATGAGGAAGGTCTGTGCCTTTCTAGAGTTAATTCATAAACTATGCAAACTGGTAGGCATAATCAACCATATGGGAATACATCCCACAATAACAGGAATGGTAGTCTACGAGAATGTGATGGTGGTTTCTCCAAGATAATGTCTTGAGGTTGTTGGAGCTGTACCCAACTTGGAGAATGAGGTGCCTTCCATAGAGATATCTCATATCTATTCTTCAAACCAACTCTACCAGCATCAATCAAAAGTAGCAACTGCACCTCAAGCATCTCAATGAACATAAGTGAAATGGCCTAGCATATTCATTTGCTAACCTTCCAATTTATGCATCAAGCAAAGCTAAGAACATTTTCCTTAAGGTGATTCTCAGCCTGTAATGCACATTAAAGGTCAGCGCTAGACTACCATAATCCATGTTAAAGGATTACAAGATCTTAATATCAGTTTCTTGCAAATGATGAAAGCCATTATGGGTGGTGAAGTAGTAAGGAAGGATCTTTTCCAATTCCCTTTCCCATTGTTGACTGATTCATCCATGATTCATTTTAATACCCTTGTTCAATCTCATACGTATGTGCCTTCATGGATTGTTTCCTTATCACATCAATTAAGGCATAGTATGCATAATGTCCAACATGCAATTGAAGTTCTTCAAGTACTCACTAATCAACTTGGGGACTAGTCTATGGATGAAGGAGGAATAGAAAGTTGATCTTGATGCCAAGTTCCTATTGAGAAATATTGATGGTATAGTGGACACTAAACTCATTAAGGTATAGGTCAAGTTCAAAACTACCGATGTTGATAGAATATTCTATCTATGGGAGTTATGGAGAAGCCAATTTGAGATACAACAACTACAAAAACAATTAGAGCATCTCATACTGTTGGTATCTACACCTTCCAAAATCACTCTAGAGGGTAGTTTAAGTGTTTATAGGTTGAACTATTCAAGGTGAATGAAGTTGGTGAAAAAGTTATATTTATTAAAGATGGCTTAAAGTGGTAAATCAAAATGTTAAAGCATGAATCCCAAGAATGGGAAAGGATGAGCCAAGAAAAGATTAAGGTAATTTTCCTTTTCCAAAATGTGCAAAGGTTAGAGAATGAAAGTAAAATCATGACCTAGTTTTAGGACAAGTACCTTTGCATAGAAAAGAAGCATTGTAACTTGTGACAGGAGCTATCAAACAAGACAACCAAGAAAACTAATAAGCTCAGAAAGATCCATTTGATTGAGTAGGTAACCTGGGATGTTAAGGTGCATAGAGTGTATAAAATTATATCTTTGTTTAATGAATGAGTAATCAAGAAGAGGTGTGAGGTGAAGAAAAAATTTAACATCTTGAATGCTAAGCTCCAAAAAATGGATGCAAGTTAATGAGCAGCAAGTACCCCTACACCCAACCATACGAATCACTAAGCATTCATGCATGATCTAGTTAAATTCTGTGGACTCTATGTCTTCTGGTACACTAGTCTCTAGGAAGTGAACTTGCCCTAACAATCATTTGTTATCTTCCCAATTACACTTGTGTATCCAAAGGTATGATTAAGTGTAATCAAGGCATATGATTTTTATTATTTTTATGTTTTATGTGTTGGTTGCTTAATATAAAGGATGAAAGAAATGAATTAATCTAATTGCTAATTTAATCTAACCAATATCTAACTAATCCTAACATAAGCATCCAATCCCATTGTTTGTACACATCTTGAACATGTATAACATTGTTGGATTATCAAATGTTAAGCATTAATAGGATTACCAAGCATCATGTGCATGCTTAAAGTGTTTGTACTTATGTGCTTAATTAATTACTACTTAATTTAGCTTAGTTTAGCCTAATTAATTATTTAATTACTTAATAAAATTATTGAAAACATTCAATGCATGAAGAAAATATTTAATCTAGCCAAAGTACTACAAGGTTTATTAGAAAGCTCTTTTTTATTCCCACACACACTACCGTGCTAAGGTACTATAGAGCTTGAATAAAGATTTGTATACTCAATGACACCTACTACAAGCACTTTAGAAAGATTCTAACTTTGGGGAGAAGAAATTGTAAGAGCTCCGCTACAACTATGACAAGACATGCTATAAACACAATGGGTGAACATATATTTATAAGCAAAAAAAACAAAAACACTACATCGATGGGTCCACGTCAATGCATCAAATCATGTGTCGATAGGGCCTAGTTAATGTAGCCAATCCATGATTCATCATACCCCCACGATTGAATGAAAACTCATCCTCAAGTTCTTTACAAATTTAGAAAGGTATGGAATTATTGATTGATGACAAACATATGAAAAACATAAACAAACAAAAACAAACACTAAGTGCCCAAGGGTATGGATATACAATCATTATAAATTTTTTTGGTGTTTAGAACTACAAAATTGAACACCAGGATAAAATTACAGACAAAATTCCTTTAATGGCATGAAGATAATAAGTGAGATTAAATAGTCCTAGGTGAGGGAGGTTCTTAAGGTTCTAAGGCACCTTCTCCTACTTTAGGCACATGTTGTGGTTGAGGCTATTGTGGCTATCTTGTAGTTGCTACAACTTCCAGTGGAAGATGAAAAGCATCCAATAGTGCTTTCATGTTCTCCTCCTTACTCCTAAGATAGTGCATGATCCACATAGCTTTGCCAATGTGGGTTAGAATGGGTACATTCCAAGGATGGGCCATTATTGGAAACAACTCCTTGATAGTGACAAACCAAGAAGAAATTATTTGCATTCGATGTTGAATTCCTTGATTGCATTTTGCAATTCCTAGTAGTCATTCATTCTTTTGGCTAGGTTCTCAGCAATTCATCTCTAATCAGTAAATCTTGCCTTGAGAACTCTAAGTTCAATGTTTGTAGTCTCAAGCTTTTTCTTGGTCTCCTTATGATGCTTGAACTTTGCCTTGTACAGCAAGTACGAACTAGCTACCTACTTTTCTAACTTTAAGGATGGTCATCCAATAGTCAGCATTGCCAAGTTTACATATCAAAGATTGGCAAGATCTATATATTTAGTCATCTCTTCTATTTGCCACTCCTCCATGTGAATCTCCACTTTGTTGTAGGCATCTATCCCATCAATGATAGGTTGTCACACTTCTTTTCCTTGCTGAAGTTACTGGAGGATCTCATTGACTTTTTCCTTAGCCATTTGGATGTGTCTTTCATTAACTTCTTTATGTAGGCCAATCTAATATTTGTAGTGGTTCTTGACTCTCTAAAATTTAAGTGTCTCATTCTTTTAAGCAACAATCTCAATTACAAATTTTTGGCTTAAGGCATGAACTTCTTCATAGAGAGACTTCTATTCTCCACTGTCAATCTTCTAAGCCCATTATTCACCTTGGCTAGTTGCTCCTATTGTTGATGGGTGAGTTCTTGCATTTGTTGTTTCTACACATCAACATTTTATAGGTGATGATTTTCTACAGTCAGCATCTCATTCTCTTAATGCACCTAGACTAAGTCCTTTTAAATTGAATATGTTTTGGCCTCGACCATGGACTAGCCAAAGACATTCATCACCATCCTTACCTCAACATATTTGAATCTTTCTTAAAGCTATTGAAAAACTTCATCTCTTGTTAATGCAGGGTTGAGGAGTGCAAGATTAGCAAGACAGGCTCTTAATTCAGTAACCTCCATGATCAAGCATCAATTTTGTACTCAAGGTATTTTGGGTTATCCTTCTAGAATCATGCAATTGCCCTTTGCTTCAAGTAACTTTGACTGGGTTGCGGTGATATTATCTAAAAAATCAAAGATATCCAGAATTAGTTTCCTTATTTCCACTAGTTTTTCTAGCAACTCTTCTGACTAGACTGCACTCAATCTTTTGCTAATAGTCCCTTTTGATGTTTTCACATCTTTGAATGCAAAAAAATCTAGTACAAGTGTTGCAGGTGCATTCATAGCTTTAGCGATTCTGTCAACAACCACTTTTGTTTCTATCTCTTGTTCTTGGTGTTGCATTACCAATACATTTTCTCCTTTCACCTCCTCCAAGCACACCAAAAGGTAGTGACATTCCCAGAGAATTTTGAAATTTTTTTTGTTGCAAGAGAAACACCATCATCTCTCGGGCATTAGGATTTGACCTTGCATGCAATTGCATTCTTTGGGTTGAGAATATTGGTCCACCTTCCTCAATCTAGATTATCATTCAAGCTACTTTGTTAAGGTGACTCATTACAAGATAGTACACAAATGGGTCCCCATCACTTATTCCTACTCACCACTCTTTCTCATTTCAGAGCTGCTCAGATTTTGTGTAGGTGCTCAATGGTTGCATGGGCCTCCAGCATTGTTTTTTGAGTGGGTGGTGGAGGTGGTGGCTACTACTCTAATTTTTTTTATACAATAAGGATCTTATCCTTCATCATTTCAGACTAGAAGGTGATGGGAGTATGCTTGAAAGTATCATTGGCATAGTAGGCTATCTCTACCCTTTTACAAAGTTTTCTAATAAATCATGGAAATGGTAGGGCTTTTTTTCCATGTTCATTCTCCTTGAAGCACTTCTTTTTCTCTAGATAAATTAGCTATGGAAGGTTAATAGGGAATTTTTCACTTAGAGTAGCATAGGCACAGGCAGAGAAGGCTATCACCTTATTGAGCCTCACCATCGAATTGAGGTGATAGGCCTCTATTTGGAAGTATATTCACTTTGTCAGTGTGAGTGCATTAAACTCCTTACAGTTAATTCCACAACATCATTGGGTCCACTTCCTTTTAATCTCAAGATTTACTTGCATTGATATTTCTACCAAATGGGTGCTAGAAAAGGTAAACCAAGAGCTTGCATAATTGCTTCTGTCGAGTAAGACACGTGAATGTCCTTAATTCTCACAACAGCTCCTACCTTCCATGTACCACTCCCCATTGGTAGTGATAATCAACCACATGGGAGAGCTTTGTAATTGTGTGTTGACTTCTAATGGAGCATGTACCAGGAATGGTTGAAAGTTTAGTTCTTGGAGAATTGAGCGTTGGACATCAAAAGGCTTGATTGTGTCTAGGCAAGATTGTGTCAATGTGACCTCAAGTCTTGGTACGGGCTCTAGTGCCTCTCCTATTTGGGATTTTTCAGTTTCAGCCTCTTCTTTTGGAATCTATCAAATAGATTTCACTTTGGATTTCTCTTGAAGAGATCCCATTATGTGAGTTTCTGCTATCTACTCCTAAGCTTGTTCTTCCTAGCCCCTTCTAGTTCTGGATTGTTTGTCCCTTGGTTGTGATGGTTCTCCTTCCTACAAGCATTCTGGTATAGGTGCCATCTATAATTACAACATGACCAAGGATTACCACTTAATGTGTAGCTTTGAAACATTCGAAAATACCTTATCTCTTAGGGTAGTTACACTTGGCTAAGTTGTGATCATGGCTTGGTTTATTATTTTAATATTATTTTCATATTAATAAGTAATTTTACCAAAGTTTTTTGGAAGGGTTAAACTCTTAAAAATTGATGGTTTAATATTATTTTATTCATTAACTCTTTTGAGGAGTTAGAATAATTTTGAAAAATTTTCATTAAAAACCTTAAGGTTTGTGGCCCCCATGACTAAGAGGTTATCTTTGGTAGCTATAGGATCAAATAACAAAGTGATTTAGATAAATGGTACGAACGTTATGGGCTCTGGAAGTTTTTGGGCTTTGAAAATTGCAAAAACTCCCCTCTTGTTTTGAAGAAAATGACAAAAAATTTCAAAGTATTTGGTGGTACTTATAGAATTTTTAGGCTACGTCAATGAGCCCTAGTCGACGAGATCAAGTTGATGAAATTGTTAAACACTATTTTATTTTTAAAATTTAAGAAATATAAGGATTTTTTGAACAAAACTAAGGTCAAATTGAAGCCCAAAAAGCCAAGAACATGATGAAATTATTGGAAGAGGGTTTCGATATTCAAAAAATTGAGGCATGAGTAGAGAAGAAGATTTGATGAAGAAGAATGCCTTATGCAGCATAGAGTTGGATGCACAATGGGGTGCACAAAAGATTTTGATTGCATGAATGTCTAAAGGTAAGAAAATTAACTAAATAAATCATGATATATGCAACTAGGTCCTCCCCATAGTAGCACATTCCCTTTTTGCCCTTGCATATCCTCGAATAAAAAGTCCATGGGCCCCATAGTTGATTAATGATTATGAATAGTTAAGAACCAACCTAGAGAACCTATTTAGGAATTTTAACATATCAAACTAAGACATGAAACAAAAACATAAAAACTATTAGTTAGGTGAGTTATGGAGAGCATATATGGATGTTATAGAGAATGGAATGGATGTCCCAATCATGGTCACATGAAGTCCCTTGTGAGAATCATTGTTAAATGACCTGATAAAGTTCAACGTTAGTCTAGACTAAAACCAACCACTTTTAGTGATTTTGCATCATTACTCTAGGACTGATCCACCTCCTTGAGACACAAGAATGCTTCCAAGGATAACCACCATTTCTTATTTGAGAAGAAAAGAGAAGTAGGAAGTGAGAAAGGGCCTTAGTTAGAGGGGACCTTCAGGCATGGGTAACATGTCTTTCTAGTCTCATAACTAGTGCTTAGAGCCCATTTATTTTTTCTAAGGAATATTCTTTGAATTCCCATAATTTTTCATTTTTTTAGAATTTTTGAATTAAAACACACCATGCAAAGACTTATTCAACTTCCTATTATTGATCGACATGAAACAATAAGAAATTCATGAAAAACACACTTGCACTTAAGTAATTAGAGAGGTACAAAGAGTGTTGAATCTCCTTGAATCCACATGCTTTTCAAAGATTTGAATCTTTTCCAAGCTTGGAAACAACCAAGGGCACTTGTTCATTTATTGCATCAAAAAATAGGAGTTCATCAAGAGATTGGTCAAAGAGCGGGCTCTCCTCCTCTTTGTTATCCCATCATAACTAAAACAAGTGGTTAGAAGCCACATTCTTAGTTCCCTTTTGATCTACCATGGTAAGATTGAACTCCTACAAGATCACCAACCACCATAGGATAGGGGAGCTTACCATTGGCTTATTCATGAGGAAGTGAATGGAATAGTGGTCAGTGTGGACAAATACTTTGTATCCAAGCACATCATGCTTAAACTTCTCTTGAGCCTACACCACCATAATTAGTTCTTTCTCTGTTGTGGTGTAATTCAACTATGCACCCTCAATGCTTCAACTTGTGTAGTGGATGTAATATGGACATTTTTTGTCATCAACTATGTAAGCATGACTCCAAAGGCATAATTTGATGCATTTATCATTATATGAAATGGTTTGGACTAGTTAGGTGCTTGTAGAATTGGAGTCTCTACAAGCTTCTTCTTGAGGCTCTGGAATGCATTTTTGCATTCTTTAATCTAAATGAATGGAACATCTTTCTTTGTTAGCTTGACCAATGGTTTTGCCATTTTAGAGAAATTCTCTATGAATTGTTGGTAGTAGCCAATGTGTCAAAGGAATGACAGAACTTCTTTAATAGTTTTTAGTTGATATGTTATTTCTTGGATGATCCTTACCTTTTCAGGATCCACCTTGATCTCTACTTGAGAAATTTTGTGCCCTAGTGCAATATTCTCTTGGTTCATCAAATGGCTCCTTTTCCAATTAAGCTAAAGCTTTATCTCCACACACCTTTTAAGCACTTTCTTAAGGTAGCCCAAGGCTTGCTCAAATCTGGCACCATAGGTGGAGAATTCATCCATGAAGACTTCAACCTCGCAACTAATTTGTTGCTAAAAAATGCTCAAGACCAAGAGTTGGAATGTTGCAATCGCATTGCACATACTTTTGCATATGGAATAGATGCATCAAATTATATGGCATAAATGCATTCCATTATGGTTGTTGAATATGGAATGTTGCAATAGCATTGCACATACCAAAAGGCACTATCTAGTATGTAATAATTGATCCACAAATGGCAATGAAAAGTTATCTTTGAATGTTGCCATGTTCAACAGCCATAAGTTGATGTAAAGTTGCTACTTTCCATCTTTCGTTGGCACAATCAAAAGTAGACTAACCCACTCACTATCTACAATGGGATAGATAAACCCTACCTTGAGGAGTTTTTTGATTTCTTCTTTATTGATCTACTTCAATTTGGGATTCAACCATCATTGCAGCTACATCTTTGGGTTCATGGCTAAATTAGTGTAAATACGATGCTAACATATCCTAGGATCAATCCTTGCGAGTTTAGGATATGGCCAAGTAAAGGTTGTTAGCCATGTGTTGACCATCTTTAATAGCATCTATTTTTCTTCAAGAGTAAGATTGACATTGATTATTATTAGCTTTCCATTTGTCAAAAATGCATACTTCATGCTAGTAGGTAGAGCTTTTAACTCTAAGGGATCTTTTTAAAAAATTTTAGGGATTTCCAGCTCTCTCCAATAGATATCATCATTTGCATTATTAGAGAGTTGGTAATGAACTTTCTTTAGTTTATCCATGCTTTCAATATAGGCACATGCCAAAATCTCAATAGGTTCCATGCAAAGTGTGCCTCTTCCAAGATTAGTTGTTAGCCACTAGGTGCCCTTCTATTTTGTGGCTACTATGTACAGGAACATTTGAACTTCAAATTCATTGGCATACTATCTGCATGCTTTGATGATGTTCTCTTAACAGACTAGAGTTCTTACATAGAGTTGCACCTGATATCATTGTATGTAATGCATTGAACTCTCTTTTGCACGATCTTTCCAAATTCATTCTCCTTGAAAATTTTCAAGGAGAGATCTTTGATGCCCATTTTCACATCAATAGTGCTAACCATGCCCTTCCCATAATAATTGGAAAGTTTCCCTTGTAGTTGTCAACATTGATCACCAGATAATTGGTAGGATAGGACCACCCACAAATAGTGGTCACAATGTCTTGCATAAGTCCCAAAGGAGTAGTCATTGAATGGTTTGGCAATTCTAGATGGATATTGCTCTTCTTGAGAGGCAAAAAGTTCCATGCTTTGTACATGTCATGGGAAATTAGATTGATGCCAAAACCTAAACTAAGAAGAGCTTTGCATGGCTCATGTTTAGCGATTTGCACATAGATGAGAGGACTTCTAGGGTTAGATCTTTTACTAGGAAGGTTTCCAACCGTAATCTAATTAGATACAATGTGGGTTAACATGGTAGTGTGAATCTTAGGAGGCATTTGATTTGAAGGGCTTTCAAAAGGATTTAATGTAGAGAATGATGGAGATATAGGGCAGCTACCTACATTAGTCTATGAGGAATTTGGAGGACTATTGGGTTGAAATAATGGGCATTTTCAGGATCTAGGCTTCAAACCACTTGGTTGAAAAGCTGGCTATAAGTTGATAGCCCTAGTAGTGTTACGTTGTTATAGCTATGGTGGAATTTCACCCTACATAGATGAAGCAGAAGGTAATTGGGTTGAGGGTGGAGGAGCATCTACTAAAGGATGAGAAGGGTGATATGGATATGGGGTTTCCCCTTTAGTAGATGGAGAATGAGTATTATGACACTCTGGAGGGTAGTAGTGGTGCTGAAAAGAAGCATGACTAGAAGAGTCACACTGAGACATCGATTGTTGAACATAGTATCTATATGGATCTAGCTACCTATAAGGGTACTACTAACTTGGTGATAGCATCCCCCATGACTATGGGTGTTTCCACTATTGGTGCTAGTTATGGTGGAGCTCCACTTGGATAATATGCTTGTTGTTTGTGGTGGAACTACCTTGGATTACATTGAGGATAAGGCAATCTTCTGGGTGCTTACTTTCTTGCTAGTTTAGGATTTAGCACATATATCCCAAACTCCTATAAGTGTGACAAGACAAGGTAACATCCTTTAGGATGTTCGTATTGGTAGATGTCACACCCACCATAGTCATCTGATTCTGACTCCACAACCTCTTCTACTACCACAACCTTGCCCTTACCCCTTTGGTAGGCACATTCAACTTCTTACCATGTCTTGTGGTTATAGTCACTACTTTGCTCTCTTGATTCTTTTGTGATTTTTAAAGTTGTGTGTAATTTTTCATCCAAAGAGTCCCATAATTTATCAACCTTCACCGATATATCAAAAATAGATTTTTGGATTAGTAAGGTTTTTCACTACACCATCTCATCAAGTGGTGAATCCTCCTCATTGTTGCAACATTGGACCTCTCTTTTTCTAATGATAGGATCCCTGTTATATTCCTTAGCACTTTTCTGTTTCCTTAGTTCTCCTTCTTCTTTTACTACCTGCTCCATCAACCTTTGGATCTAATGGGCTCTAAGTTCTAATAGTCTTCCTTGGGCATAAACCCCAAGAGTTCTTCTTTTTTTTTTTATCTAAGTCCATCTAAGATGTGGTGAAGTTGTTCCCGTTGAGAATAACCATGGCCAAGGCATTAGTGTATGAGAGAATAGTATTTTTCCATTGCAACGTCCAAGGGTTCATGTGTTCCTTACTTCCATCCTTAGATCTACCTTCTAACATTAGACACTTGAGAGTACTTCTAATATTTATCATTGAATAGCTCTAGCATTGTACTTCACCTACGAATGAATTCTAGCTGTAAGGATCGATACTAGCTTTTGGCTTTCTTGATGAGTGTCCTATGGAATAGCTTTAATTTTTGCCAATCATTTTCAATATTTTGTAAGGCATAGGCATTGTGAAAGGCTTGAAGATGTGTTTGCATATTAGAGTTATATCCCCACTCAAATCTAGGAATACTATTCATGTCAAGTTTCTTGATCCAACTATCTTTCACATGCTTGGTTGAAATTTTCATTGCCTTTGCAATATTTAGCATACTCCAAGTTACTTATAAAGGCTCATCATCATCATTATCTTGATAATTCCTATGATATCCTTTACTACCCCTTCATTCATGGTAGTCTTTGCGATTATCATTGTTGTCCTACTATTCACTTTCATCACAATTGGCCTTTCTATAGTGTTTATCAAAACCAAAAAAGAAAGAAGAATATGCAGATGAAGAGGAAAAAGAGGAAGGATAACTGCCACCACCATGGTATCTACCACCTTCTCTATGCTTGTCATAGCCATGTTTGTCAACTTTCTTATCATCTTGCTGCTTGCCCAAGCCCCTACTTTCACTACCACTTTTCCCTAAACCTAGATTATTGATAGTGGACTACAGCTTTAGGTTCAAGCCCCCATCACCAATATTAAGGGATGAAGAATCTTCATATTGAGAACCCCCAGAGGGAGGATCCTCATTTTTGTTTTGGTTCAGTAGGAACAAGGGATTGGTGAAGCATTTTCCCTCCAAAGCCTCATGGGGTTTCTCCTAGTGTTGATCTCTCCTACTTAGTCCTAATAGTCATGGTCATGTAGAACATACTCTTCTTGAAGATTTTGGATGCCTAACCTCATAAGATTTTGGAGCAAAATCCTAGGCATAGATCGATCAAGAGGCATTACAATGTTTCCCTCCATATCTCGCCACCACAATTGTTCATCTTGATGAAAGATGAAGGTGAAGTCAAGCATATATTCATCTGGATGAGTATATACCACCCTACATTCTTGAGGCATTGGTGGTTTAGTATCATCACACTTTTGAGAAGAATACACTATGAAATTAGAATAAGTTATCAGTGTGCTTAAATTATTATATTTATTTTTAGAATGATTTTTGACCTTAGGGTTTGTCCAAAAATGGTAATGATTTTCATCATGCCTAGATAGTGCATTTTTTAAATAAAAAGAATCCCCAACAATAATGCTAATGATAAGTAGCAAATATAGCTACATCCAACCATATGAATCACTAAGTGGTCACACATGACCTGATCAAATTATGTGGCCTCTATATCTTCTAGTACACTAGTCTCTAAGAAGTGAACTTGCCGTAATAGTCATCCATTTTCTTACCAATTACACTTGTGATATGAAAAGGTATGGTTAAGTGTAATCGAGGTGTATGACTTTTATTATTTTTATGTTTTATGTGTTGGATGGTTAAGATAAAGGATGAAAGGAATGAAGTATAATTGCTAATTTAATTTAACTAACTAAACAATACCTAACTAATCCTAACATAAGCATCTAATCCCACTTTCTGTACACATCTTGAACATGTATAACATTGTTGGGTTACCAAACATTAAGTATTATTGGGATTACCAAGCATCTTGTGCATGCTCGAAGTGGTTGTACTTATGTTCTTAATTAATCACTATTTAATCTAGCTCAGTTTAGCCTAATTAATTATTTAATTACTTAAAGCATTAAATGAAATTACTAAAGACATTAAATGCATAAAGAAAATATTTAGTCTAGCCAAAGTGCTATAAATTTTATCGAAAAACTCATCTTTATTGCCACACACATTGTTATGCTTAGGTACAACAATGCTTAAAAAAAGATCCTTACACTCAATGACTCCTACTATGGGCACTTGGGAAATATTCTAACTCTAGGGAAAAGAAACTACAAGAGCTCTCCTACAACTATGACAAAACATGCTATAAACATGATGGGTGAGAATGTATTTATAGGTAAAAATAGATACTACATCAATGGGGCCATGTCAATGCATCAAATCATGTGTTGATGGGGCCTAATAGATGAGGCCTAGTAGACGGGGCTTAGTTGATGGGGCCTAATCAACATAGCCAATCCATGATTCATCACAAGTGAACCAACATTACAAGAGAAAATAGATCTTTTAAAAAAACATGTGAATTCTTTACTAGGAAGCAACTATCCTTGTCCTTGAGAGAAGACTTAAGGAAGCTAAAGAGGATGTGTAGGTGAATGAAGGAGGTATCTCTACGTGGTTCAAAATTCTTCAATTCAACTACATGAGGAGCTAGAAGAGAAAGTTCATTGAGTGAGGATTAAACTAAATTTAGCCTACAATGAGCTCTTGCAAGAGAAAAGGAATCATGAACAATTCTAGATTGATGCTAATAAATGATTACAAGTACTCGTACGAGAGTAATGACTGGTGTATGAATAGAATCAATAGATTCGAGCAAGGGTGATAGATTTAGAAGCATAACTTTAGAGATTTCATATGCCCACACGCAACTTCTTCAACTTCTTCTCATATTAAGTAATCATGTTAGGGAAATTCTTCTTTCAACCACCACCCCATAGCACTTCTTAATGAGATGACTAGTATTCTATTGTAACATAGCCATGGTTTGTACATCTATCCATTATAATCCTTCACATTAATCATGTAATGTGTATAGTTCAAATATTATATTTTGGACTTTAAAGTTATGGAACTAGCTCTACTTAATTGTGGGAGTATGATGAGTCATCTAGTGTCATTTCATAAGTTAATTATAAGTCTTTGACTTTGGATGTATGTTATGTACCTTGTGTTTATGATTTTCTAATGTATGGTTGAGGTTTTTATCTCCCAAGTTTGCATCCTTGATGGGACGCAATATCACATGGGCCACAATATCGCGTACGCGATATCGCGGCCGTCACGATATTGCATCCTCCCCCGCGATATCGCGTACGCGGTATCACGGTGCGTCATCATACCTATAAATAAGAGGTGGCTCTCCCTTGTTTCCTCATCCTAGGCTAGACAGTAGGGAAACTCTGGTAGATTGATCACTCCAGAGATAGAATATTTTCCATGTGCCCGCAGTAGGAGTCCTAAAGTAAATGGATCTTTATTCGAGCAAACATTGTACCTGAACACAAGTTTGTGTACGGAAATAAAGACGAGCTTATTGGATAAACCTTGCAATGCATGGAATAGGCTAATTATGATTTTATTTATTGTTATTTATTATTTGTTATTTACTACTTTCTCTCTCAACCCTTCTCTCCTAGTTAAGTGCCTTAGTACGATCACTTCGAGCACGTGCGTTACGCATGGTGATCCCAGCAATGATTAGTGTTTGGTAACCACGGTTGCATCGGTTCAGGTTGTGTACGGTAAGTGGGAACGGATGCTAACGCTAGGTTAAATTAGACTTAGTTCATTAGTTAGAGTTAGTAATTAGTCTCTTCAACCCTTCACCTCAATAGCATAGGAGATAAAACATAAAAAGATATAAAAATCATATACCTCAGACTTACTTAACCATACACCATGATAACTACAAGTAAGTCTAGGAAGATAATGAATAATTAACCTTAAGTGTTCCATGAGGCGTGTAGGCACTTAGTCTACGGAGTTCAATTGGATCGCGCGTGTTACACTCCTATTCATATGGTTGAGTGTAGGGGTACCTCGCCACTCATCAATCCTTATCTTCCAATTTATACTTGTAGGTTTAGAACATGTCTTGGGCCTTTTGGAAAGTTTCTAGCTTCATTTAAAGATCCTCAGAAGGTTTTGACATGTCCCTAGGCATCCTAGTTTTCATCTAGTAAAATGGAGAAAAAGTATCAAAAGTAGGGATGCACTAGCTTCCTTGCACTAGTGCAGCCCCTAGATCAATGTAAAGGCACTAATGCATCCTCCATGGTGCCCTAGTTTGACTACATTTGCATCACAGCCTCTTCCTATGTATTTTGGGAAGTCTTGGCTGTGCTAACAAGCCTCCATTAATGCCTAGGTATTAGTGAACCCTTATCATTATGTTGAAAAAACTACAAATACTTAAGACAATCTCCATGTAAAAAAAAATTGATTCCAAGAATTTTTCTTGGCTTTTACCATCCATTTTCATGTGAAAAGCTTTTCCTCCCTTAGGTAAGTGATTCTTTCCTTATTTTGTATGTGTTTTGAGTTTTAGACTCTATCAAAGTACTACCTTGCGTATGTAGCTTGGACCATTTTGTTGATGCAAAGTCTAGTGTTTGCATAGTGAATAAATCTTATGAATTTCTAATTTTTGCATCATTGATTCCTTAAACATTAAAATACCAAAAAAATTATAAAACATTAAAAACCATAAAAATATTTATTTATTTCTTATTTTCATATGCTGCAACAATTCAGCCTTACCTAAGGAGGTCACAACTATATGATATGGTGTTAGGCCATTAAGGTTGTGACTAAGAGTCATTTTATTTATGTATTTGTGTATGGTGTTGTACTTATTCCCTTGAGAGATTGCAACATAAGCATTGCCCCTATGCCAAAGTAGGATTGCATTACATGTGTGTTTATTATTATTTGTTTGTTCCTTATAATTATAAATCCATAAAATATTATAAAATATAAAATTATAAATATTTTTACAATCTCTCACCATGGCAACACAAGTTTCCATTTGTATCATATACACTATTTTTTATATTTATTAAATGCAATGATATACATGAGTGTTCTTGCCAATCCACTCAACATCATCCTTAAAGTGATAGATCACACTGCAATTTGTATGATATATCCCATTAGCCCAAAACCGATGAGACCACTATCATCTTGGTGATAAGCCAAGACAATCAATGTTAGAAAAACATCTAACAAATGTTTCATTATAACATTGACCCTCCTTCACTTCATTACATTCTTCTTGCTAGAGGTCATTATTGAGGTTGCAATGTTATCCATCATATTACTTGTGATGGTAACCTACATACAAAGCTAATGGAAATACACAATCTAGTTGAAAAATTGTTAAAACCAAGAATGTATAAGTATTTAAGATAATTCACTAGCATCCTTCCCTGGCAATGATGCTAATAATAGGATTCCCACTTGTTGTGGTTAATGAAACTATATGATATGGAATGCAGTGCAACCCAATAATTAACTTCTGAGGATGGTGTTAATGTGAATTACAAAGAACACTTGTATATATTTTTGCATATAATAAATATAAAAAAAACATGGTACATATAATACATGAGATACCCATGTTTCCATGTTCAAAGAAGAAAGAATATCTATAATTTTATATTTATAATTTTTATGTAGTTTATAAATATAAAAATAAAATAATAAATAATACATGCATCAAAACCCCTTCCAAGACAAGTGGCAATGCTCAAACACATACAACTAACAGGTTGTAATCCCCTAAGGAACATGTACAACACTGCACATAGGAAGTAGAAAACCACTTCTAGTCATAACCTCAATGGCCTAACACCATGTCATATAGTTATGACCTCCTTGGAGAAGGATGAATTGTTGTAGCTCAACATAATTGAAACAAATATATAAATGAATACATAACCTAGTAATAAATTTGTATGATAAGCATAAGGTTTATATTTCTGGTATTTTTATATTTTAGGATATTCAAATTATAAAACATGGGAAACCATAAGCTTTATTCATAATGCAAAACACTAGACTCTACATTGACCAAATGGTTTTGGGCTATGAAAGCAAGGCAGCACTTAGGAAGGTATGACTCAAAACACACAAAATAAGAAGAAAATCGTACTTATATAAAAAAGAAGAATCTTTTCACACAACCAAATACCAAAATCCCAAAAGTCTCAAAGGAATTCTGAGCTATCAGAGTTGTATGTGAAGAGTGTAACCTAGGTGCTTATGATTTTTACCATAAAATGGTTCAAGTTTGACCATGTGCTAATAGAGATATTTCAATATATCATAGCTATTCTAAGTCATCATTTTGGTAAAAATTAATAATAAGGATGATGTAGGGGATGCATCAATGTAGGGGTATTGACACAAGAAGTGTGTTAATACCAACACATCTTCCTACATCATTCACTAAATTTCTAGTCCCAAGAAAAGTTGGAACCAAGGGAAACATGTCCTAAGGATTACAAGAAGTCTAAAAAGGATTAGAAACATCTTAAGGGACTTAAGACATGCACATAACCTAGAAAGGTAATAGAGGAAGTAAGGATGCATGCATAAGAGACACAAACCTCAACCAAATAGGCTAGAAGTACAAACATAAGATGCACATGATCCTTCCTAAGTCTAGGGCTTATAATCAACTTACTGAATATCATTGAATGACTCATCAATATTCCCACAAGGAAAAAACATGTATTGGTGTAGGAAAATTTATGCTCATCCATACCATAATCAAACATTAATTATAGAGTAGAATCCTAATTCTCTTCATTACTGATATTACTATTTCAACATCTCTATGATAAAGATAGCATTTAGAGTAAAGATGAAACCTTCTATTTTTAAAAGTATCATGAATAAGTCCAAAACTACATTTAATGAGCCATGTAAAAAAACTAATATTCAAACAACAATAAAGTTACCAAAGATAAGTCCACTCTAACATTCATGAAAAAGAGTTGATACACCAACTAGGCAATCCAATTCTTCTTAATGATATGAGAAAATTAGAGAACATCCTAGCCATGTTCTCAAAAAATTTCTAAACATTATTAGTTGGAAATTCAAAATTTTCATATCCTCATAATACTCCAAAGAGAGTAAATGATCACTTAGAAATAAATATTTGTTAACTAGTAAAGAGGGCACACTCATTGATGAACCATGATATCGGGGCCACGATATCGCATCCACGATATCAGAGCTCACCAAGCGATATTGGGCATCTGATGTCAAGACCCACCTCATTGCCTATAAATAAGAGGCAGGTGCACTTGGTTTGCATAGTTAGTCTTACTCCCTTATCCAAACTCTTGCAGTTTACCTTCCTCAAAGTTATAACTATTTTTGAGTGCCCGTAGTAGGAGTCATAAAGTGAACATATCTTTATTTGAGCATTGTGTGCTTGAGCACACCTTGTGGTCGGAAATAAAGAAGAACTTTGTGATAAACCTTGTAGCATTTAGAATAGCTTATTTAATGTTATTTACAGTTATTTAATGCTTTCCTTAGTTAGTTAATGTTCTCTCTCTCACCTTGTTAACTCTCCCAAGTAAGCACACTCAGTACGACCACTTCAAGCATGCATGGAACACTTGGTAACCTAGTAACGATTAGCATTTGGTAATCCCAGTAGTGTTGCACTGGTTAAGGATGTGTATGGAAAGTGGGAACGAATGTTGGTGTTAGGACTAGTTAGAGCATAGTAGATTAGTTAAATTAAATTAGTTACTTAATTAGTTCACTTCTCCCTTTGTAGCACTAGGACATAAAACATCAAAAAATATATAAAAATCATATAGCTCAAGTTTACTTAACCATACAATTGTGCTATACAAGTAAGCTTGGGAAGACAACAATTGACTAACCCGTCTGGGTTCTGTAAAGGTGCATAAGCACTTAGTCCTTGGAATTCAACTAGATTGTGTGTGTACGCCCATATTCGTATGGTTGAGTGTAGGGATACCTCGTCGCTCATCATTGGCACCGTTGCTGGGGACTTTGTTGTTTGTGTGCTAGCTAGAACTTAGGAAATCTTCCCATTGTTGGAACGAACCCTTAGGGTTGGTTATCTTACAATTATGAAAATCAAAAGTATTGCACATTGAATAGAAAATTATGTCTCCTTCTTCTTATGAGAGTGTTTCACCACCTAGGTCCGAAAAAGGAACATGAACACATGACAAAGATGGACATTCTGATCATAACTACGATCGAGGCCATGACCACTGAAGAGAAGGAAGTAGGCATGATCATGGTGATGGTCCTCCTCCCTCTTCCCCTGCATCATCTCCTTCCCCCTATCCTTCAAGATTGGAATGTAGTCGTAGAGGGAAAGACCTTGAGGATAATGGTAGGAGAAATAGGAATAATAGACAAAATAGTCAAGAAAGGGGATGAGGACATTCTAGAGAAACAAACTGTGAAAGGAGGGAGAGTAGGGAATAGCATAGGCATCATAGACGCCATAGAGAATATGATCATGATGAACCCCTACTCGCTACCTAAAGTATGCTAGATATAACTAAGGCTGTTAGAATCTCATCAAGGGACTAAAAAGACAGCATGATCAAAAGATTAGACATGATTAATATCCCATGATTTGAAGGGGGATACAACGTTGATCCTCAAAATCATTTGCAAGAATTTCATGATGCATGTGCCTTGAAAAACATAGAAAATAAGTGGCAAAAACTCAAGTTGTTTTCATAGACACTGATCAAGGAAGCAGAAAGCTGGTATTGGTCATTAGAACTGGAGTCCATTCGTCAATGGATTACCATGTTAGAACTATTCAATGATAAGTATCAAACATACTCCCAAGTGTTCAGCCTGCGAAAGAAAATCCAAGGATGGAAACAAGGAGGACACAAACCCTTGGATGCTACCATGGGCCAATATTATGCGATGTTACATCATTGCCCAGGCCATGGTTACTTGCAAAGGGAACAAGTACGCCATCTCGTAGATGGGCTTAGGCATGAAACATGAAGAACCCTTGGGACTTATGCCCAAGGAAGACTACCTAAGCTTAGAGCCCATCAAGTACAAAGATTGTTGGAGAAAGTTGCCAAAGAGGAAGGTGAGTTAAGGAAAAGAGAGAGTACAGAGGAATACAATAGAGATCCTTCCCTCCAAAATAAGGGAGCTAGATTTTGTGAGGATGAAGAAGAGTCACCACTTGAAGAGATGGTGAATAGGAAAACTTTGTCTATTCAAAAACTTGCATTAGAAGTATTAGCAAAGATGGACCAAATGTGGGACTCTCTAGATAATAGATTTCAAACCGTTCTCAAAATAGTAGAGGAGTCTAGGGAACTAGGTAGTAACCAACAAAGGAGGAAAAAGAAAGAAACTGAATATGCAGATAACAAAGGTAAGGGTAAAGTTTCCATCATCAAAGAGGTTGTGGATTCAGATACAAACAATGATGGTTGATGTGAGATATGCCAATATGACCATCCTAAGGGATGTTGTCCTATAATCTCACATCTATAGAAGTTTGGGTTGTATGCACTCAACCCACAATTAAACAGAAGGCAAACACCCTGAAGGTTACCTTATCCCCAAGGTAACCCAAGACAGTTCCACCAAAACTTGACATATTATCCAAGTGGAACTCCACCACAACCAAATGAGCAGTACCAATAGTGGTAGTACCCAAAATCATGGGGAATGCCACCACCATGTTAACAGTACCCTTACCATCAAACTGACCCATATGGATACTACATGTAGCAGTCAATCTCTCCATGTGACTCTATTGGTCACGTCACTCCCCAACCTCACTACCAAGCCCATGAGTATTATAGAACTCCTTCTCCTAGGAGTGATGTTCCACAAACGTACTATCCTTCTCATCCGATTGCATCTCTTCCACCCTTAACTCCATTACCATCTACTCTAGCCATGCAGGGTGAGCTCCGTGCCCAGTCGCAACAATGTAACACTACAAGGGTTGTTAATCTTCACTCTACTATTGGTTCAGAAAGCCATGTAAAGAAAAGACCTTTCTTTAGGACCAACAATCCAACCAAGTCCTTGCAGTCACAAGCAACTAACTCTCCAAAGGCCTCACCATCATTTGAAACTTTAGAACTCCCTTCAAACCAAATGCCACATGCAATGCACATGGTCATGTTGATGCATGTAATTACTGATTGGATTAAGGCTAGCTATCTTCCTAGGAAATTATCTGATCTCGGGAGTCCTCTTATATATTTAGAAATCACTAGGAATAAACCTTGCAAAGCTCTTTTATATTCAGGTTCTAGTATCAACTTAATCTCTTAAGAAATGTACAAAGCTTGGAACTTGCCTCCACTAAAAAATAGTAACATTCATTTAGAGTTGGCTGACTAGTCCATTACTATCCCATTAGGACTCATGGAGGACATTGTCACCATTGTTTTTGGATGGTTGTATCCAGCCGACTTCCTAGTGATTCAAGTCAACAACTGTAAGGGGGACTTCCCAATCATAATGGGAAGAGCATGGCTAAGCATAATTGATGCATGCATAGGAATACATGATCTTTCCCTAGAGATATCAAAGGAAAATATGGTCAGAAAGATCAAGAAGAAGAAAGTTCCGTGCATCACATACATTGATACAGGGTGTAATTGCATGTAGAAGTCCTAGTTCATACAACATTTAACATTGCCAACATGCAACTAGTGTGCATAACATACAAAGATACCTGTATGCAGCAACCACAAGATAGAAAGGCACCTAGTGGCTGACAACTGACCAAGAGAGCAATTCAACTATATGCATGGAACCAACTGAGGGTTTGACTTGCACTTACATCGATAGCATAGACACATTAGAGCAAGTTCATCGCCAACTTCCAAGTCTTGACATTGAAAATATCAACTAGGGGAAGTTGGAAATCCTTGGTAACTTTAAGCAAGAGCCCCTTGATTTAAAACCATTTCCCACTAGTATGGAGTATACATTTCTTAAAAATGGAAAACTAGTAATTATTAATGCTAAGCTTGCTCCTCAACAAAAAGAGAGACTACTAAAAATGGTGAAAAAATGGTTAAAAACCTTTACTTGGTTATATCCCAAATTAACTAGAATAGACACTAGGATATGCCAACATAGGATTTACACTTACCCCTCTATGAAACCTCAACGACAACCACAGAGGTGATTGAACCCAAAGCTAAAGCAAGTGGTTAAATAAGAAATTGAACAACTTCTAAAAGCTGGGTTCATCTACCCCATTGCTAATAGCGAATGGGTTAGTCCATTAGTTATTATGCCCAAAAAAAGAGGTAAATGGAGGGTGTGTATAGACTTTAGGCTATTGAACATGGCAACATTCAAAGACCACTTTCCATTGACATTCGTCTACCAAGTCTTAGACACCATTGAAGGGCATCGCTACTATAGTTTTCTGGATGGGTACACTGGATACAACCAAATCCAAATAGCACTAGAAGACCAAGCCAAGACCACGTTCACAAGTCCTTGGGGGACATTTGCATACAAACAGATTCCGTTTGGCTTGTGCAATGCTCCTACAACGTTTCAACATTTGGTTCTAAGTGTCCTTTAGTAGCAAATAGGGAATTGTATAGAGGTCTTCATGGACGATTTCTCCACCTATGAAGCAGACTTTGAATAAGCATTGGATTGACTAGAGTAGGTACTAAAATGATGTGTTGAAACCAACTTAAGGCTCAACTAGCAAAAAAGCCATTTAATGGTCCAAGAAGGCATAGTATTAAGGCATAAGATTTCACAAACAAGGATAAAGGTAGACCCCGAAAAGATCAAAGTCATCTAAGGAACCACACATCAACCTGAAACTGTAAAAGACATCTGATCATTCCTTGGACACACTGGCTATTATAGAAAATTCATAGAGGACTTTTCAAAGGTTGCAAAACTATTAGTTGAACTAATGAAAAAGTACGTACCTTTTGAATGGACTAAGGAATGTGAACTAGCTTTTCAAACCTTGAAGCAGAAGCTTGTAGAAACACCCATTCTACAAGCTCCTAACTAGTCCAAGTTGTTCCATATAATGACTGACACGTCCAAATTTGCCTTAGGAGCCGTACTCATGCAGTTAAATGACCAGAAATGACCCTATTACATCCAATGTGCAAGTCGAAGTATTGCTAGTGCACATCTTAACTACACCACAACAAAAAAGGAGTTACTGGTTGCGGTGTTTGCACTAGATAAGTTTAGGCACTATGTATTGGGCTATAAGGTATTTGTACACATAGAACATAGTGCAATTCAATTCTTGCTGAATAAACCAATGGTGAGCCCTCACATCATATGATGGCTCGTAATCTTACAAGAGTTTGATCTTACGATGATCGATTGTAAAGGCACCGAGAATGTTGTTGCTGATCATTTATCTTGGTTAAGATGGGACAACAAAGAGGATGAATATCCACTTTCTAATCACTTTTGTAATGAATTCCTCTTTGCATGTGTAGTTGATGAGACGCGACTTGCACTAGGCCTATCGCGGATGCGATATTGCGTACGCGATATCGCGTCTTCTCCTGCGATATCAGGTACGCGATATCGCGTCCCGCCGCCATATCTATAAATAAGAGG
>MNCI01015910.1:1006486-1036448 GCA_015680685.1 Gnetum montanum | reverse complement strand
AAAATACCAAAAAAATCACATACCTCAGACTTGCTTAACCATACACCGTGACACATACAAGCAAGCCTGGGAAGACAACGAACGATTAACCCCAAGTGTTTCTTGTGGCGTTAAGGCATTTAGTCTACGGAGTTCGACCGGATCGCGCGTGCACGCTCGTATTCGTATGGTAGAGTGTAGGGGTACCTCGCCACTCATCAGTAGTGAATAATCAATTAACCATGGAAATAAATTTTTATAGTAGCATTCTTACCTATCTCCTTACACAAGAAACACCACAAGAGTTAGACGTTAAAAAGAAACAATAGTTTCTACACCGAGCCAAATATTTCATGGAAATCAATGGGCACCTTTATAAGGTATGTCCCGATGACTTGGTTTAATGGTATGTTCCCAATGTAGATCAATTACGAGTTCTCCAAGATACTCATGAGGGCCCTTGTGGGGGTCATTAAGCAGGGAGGCGAACAGGCATTAAAATTCTACTTGCAAGATATTATTGGCCTACATTGTTCTAGGACGCTCATCATTTTGTCCAATCTTGTGAGTGCTTCCAATGTGATGGGGGAATGAATGCTAGAATGGAGAATCCACAACAATGCATTCAACCTTTAGAACCCTTCGATATATGGGGAATTGATTTTATGGGGCCTATTACACCAATGTACAATGGAAAAGCCCACATTATTGTTGTTGTTAACTATTCTACAAAATGGGCAGAAGTAGCCGTTATTATGGATTGCACATCATCTACCGCTGCATGATTTGTTCAACAACAAATTGTAAATAGGTTTGGAATGCCTTGTGCACTTATCTCCTCCCTCCAACTCAATCGTGGGGGAGAGGGCCACCAATGCTAACCATTCTAAGCCCTCACCTCTTTTTTGTTTGCATTTTTGTTTTACACATTTTTTCATATTTACTTATTTTTATTTTACACCATCCTTACCATTTTTATTATTTCTTTATTTGTTTGATTTACTTTCATTCATCATATAATAAGTGCTCATGATGGTGGATTGAATTATAATGATGTCGATTGTTCATGTTGGTTTTTTACCTTTGATTTTCAATGTTAATACTAAGATATGGTTCTTTTGATAAAATAGGCAATGAGTCCACGTCATCCCTTTTTCTAGAAAAAATTATTAATGAATTTGTAACTTGGTATTCTTCAAACTAAGGAAAGACTCAATGGTTGAAAAGGGTGTGACTTCAAGGGGATTTGACATACTTATGCTGGCTATTCTCTTGGGTATTTGGATGCTTTTCATAGGTTTTCCGCCATTCTGTTGATGACCAAACATCAAAAAGTTGAATGAATCAAATAAGTCTTTGCATGGTGTGGTTCGCATGATAAAAAAAATCAAAAACAAAAAAAAAAACTGGTGAGAATTCAAAGCACACCCCTTAGACATAATAATGAAATATGGGCTACAAGAATTAGTTATGGTATTGGAAAGACATGTTACTCATACCTAAAGGTTCCCTCTAACTAAGGCCCTTTCTCACTTCCTCCTACTCTATCTTTCTCTCCTTGGAATGGTGGTGACTCAATGGATGCATTCTTGTTGCTTCAAGAGGATGGGTTGGTAAATTGTGTTGATGTGAGGTCACTGGATGTGGTTGGTTTGAATCCAAATTTGGAATGAATTCTATTCAGTCACCTTAACCATATAATACACATGGGACTTTACACAACTGTGCTCTTGGGATTCCATTCCATTTTCTCCTCTCCCTCCATATTTCTTCCCATATTCCACCTCATTGTCGATTTTCTGATTAGTCTATATCTTGGTTGAGGCATTGTTCATCTTTGGTAACTTCTTGTGGGTAAATTTCTTAACCATTGTTCTATACGTCATTCCTAGAGCCTATGAACTCTTTGGTTTGTAGGTCTATAAGGGCATAAAAGACATGATCCTACTTTAGGGAGGACCCATTGGCATTCCTTTTTGGTGCAGTTGTTAAGTTCTTTCCTTTCAACATTATTTGTAATCAACCATTTCTCATTTCATCCCCATCCATGACATCCATTTTATTGGCTTCACCGTTGTTATTTCTCTCATCTTTCTTGTTTCTTCAATTTTTCCATCTTATTGCTACCAGAGGTTTGCTATTAGTCGTGGGGGCCCTATCACAAATTTTTCCATTCCATACCTATCTTACCCCTACACCTTGGGTAGTTATCAATCATAAACCTCTAACCCAGTATCTACCATACCCACAACCTAGCCAAGGTACTTCATATCGAGGCAAGATATCAACTACACTATATCTTATCTATCCTTGCTAATTCATGACTGTTTCATGTGTGCATATGGCAATCACATGAACAATGGACTAGGATAGAAGGGGAGCACTCAGAATGGATTGGAGCTAGATTATTTATGCAAGGAACAAGTTTGATCATGCGGCTATGGATGAACAATGAAATGCACAATTCCGACATCAGCAACAACATGCCCCATTTTCTTCTCTCTCTTTTCAAGCTATCAAATAAGGGTATGGATGTCATCTATGTACAATGTTCACTATAATGGTTATGAACACCAATGCTATAATATATTTATTGATCTATTCCCCAAGCACTTTGAGTCTATCATCCCATGTCACCATCAGTTTTCATTCAATCAATAATTCCATACCTTCCTAATATTTTGTAAGAAACTTGAGGACAAGTATTCATTCAGTCATGTGGGTATGATGAACCACGATATCAGGGCCATGATATCGCATTCGTGATATCGGGTCCGTGATATCGAAGCTCACCAAGCGATATCAGGCATCCAATGTCAAGACTTTCATCATCACCTATAAGTAAGAGGTGGGTGTGCTTGGTTTGCATAGTTAATCTTAGTCCCTTACCTAAACTCTTGCAGTTTTCCTTCCTTAGAGTTAGAATTATTTCTGAGTGCCCATAGGAGGAGTCATAAAGTGAATAGATCTTTTTTCGAGCATTGTGTACCTAAGCACACCTTGTGGCTAGAAATAAAAAAGAACTTTGTGATAAACCTTGTAGCATTTAAAATAGCTTATTTAATGTTATTTACAGTTATTTAATGCTTTCCTTAGTTAATTAATGTTCTCTCTCTCACCTTGTTAACTCTCCCAAGTAAGCACACTTAGTACAACCACTTCGAGCATGTGTGGAACACTTGGTAACCCAGTAACGATTAGCATTTGGTAATCTCAGTAGTGTTGCATTGGTTCAGGATGTTTACAGCAAGTGGGAACGAATGCTGGTGTTAGGACTAGTTAGAGCATAGTTAATTAGTTAAATTAAATTAGTTACTTAATTAGTTCACTTCTTCCTTTGTAGCACCAGGACATAAAACATCAGAAAATAAATAAATATCATATACCTCAAGTTTACTTAACCATACAATCATGCTGTATAAGTAAGCTTGGGAAGACAATGATTAACTAACCCGTCTAAGTTCTATAAAGGTGAATAAGCACATAGTCCTTGGAATTCGACCGAATTGTGTGTGTATGCTCGTATTCATATGGTTGAGCACAGGGATACCTCACCGCTCATCACTCACCTTGCTAACAAGTAAGAGAAAAGTAATTGCCATGAAAAAAGCCCCATGAACAAAAAAAACATGCAATTTCTTATTAGTTGATGAAAGCCCCATGTAATTTTTCATGTCCTCATAATACTCTAAAGGAACTAAATGATCACTTGAAAGCCAATCTTCATTAACTACTACAGAAGGCATACTCACCTTCTTGACAAGTGAGAGTAAAGTAATTATCATGGAAAAAGCCCCATAAAAACAAACATATAATTTCTTCTTAATTGATAACTTTTTCACTAGAATTTGAATCTTTGCAAAAGCCTATTGTCTCAAATATTAGAGGAAACACTAGCCTCTTTGAAAAAGAGACTAAAAGATCACTTAGAAACTAATCTTCATTAACTACTAAATAGGGCACACTCACTTTCTTACCAAGTGAGAGTAAAGTAATTTCCACTCATAATACTCTAAAGGAACTAAAAGATCACACATAAATCAATCTTCATTAACTACTAAAGAGGGTACACTCACCTTCCGAACACGTAAGAGTAAAGTAATTGCCATGGAAAAAGACCCATGAAAGTAAACATGCAATTTCTTCTTAATTTATGATTTTTTACTAGAATTTGAATCTTTGCAAAAGCCTATTATTCCAATTATTAGAGGAAACACTAAACTCTCTAACAATGAGATGTTAGCCCAGTAGTAAAACTCTTAATTTGGAAGTTGCAAGTCATGGGTTCAATTCTAATGGGTAATGTTGAGTTATAAGTTCTAATTAATAATATATCTTGAGAGTAAATATTATTTAATTTTTTTTTAAGTTTCAACACCCCTTCTCTAATTGGATTTCCATACTTGAAGATTATGTTTTGAATCCATTGATTATCAATCTTGTTTCAAATATCCTAAGAAAATTTAGTAGCAAAGATGTAAGATTAGGTTATCAAAGCCTTGAATTCATAATCATTAATAGTCTTAGGTGTATCAACCTTATGTCAAGTAGCCAAGTAAAACCTTTTCCATTCATTTGTCCTAATTCATAAAAAAAATTATCTAACTTATTGATCTATATGATTTATCATACATATAGAAGGAGAAATCACAGAAACCATGTAAATTAGAATGCTAAAAAACAACTTTATCCACCATCAACTTACTAGTTGCTAATAATAGCTTCTCCTATTAGGTAGAAAGTCTATTCTCAATCTTTCTAATTATTATTGCACATAGAACCTTCTTCTTGTAACCTCCTATTTGTTGAACTCTTAACTTTGTCTTATTGATTGTAATATTAAATTTATGCTATGAATAGATTAACAATATTTTGATATATCTTTGCTCTATGTATTTTGATGAGTCTTTATTATACCTTTGATATATTTCTTGGCTAATTCTTGAATTAATTTAATATAGCCCTTGATATATTTTATAATAGTTTTTGATAAATAATGAGGTGTTAACCTAGTAGTAACACTCTTGATTTAGAAGTTTAAAGTCATGGATTTGATTCTAGTGGGTAATATTGAGTTATAAATTTCTTGCTTGGCTATATGTTTTAGGGTAAATATTGTTATAAAATTTATCGTGCCAACATTGTCTCAATAATAGCTTTTTATATAGCTATGTTATGATAGATGCATAGCAAAAAATTCAGCTTCATTGAATATAATCAATTTGAAATATATTTAATTATTAGAAACTTGAGTCTTTGACTTGATTATTATTTTATAATATGTATGTTGACACATTTTAACCATTGCATGGAACAGGCTTGGCTTTGATGAAAAGAACAGTTATGAAATAAATACAAGGATAGGTTGTTGGGTTCAAAGGTGTTCAACCAAGGGCTGAAGATACGATAGCAACACGATTTGGAAATGAAGCTTTATAAGGTTGATGGTTATTTTGTATGGGGCTCCCCCTTCAAGTTAAAGATGCTATCAGGTCTCTGGAAAACTTTCTCAGAATTGAACAAGGTAAGAACAAATCCATTAGTAAGGTGAAACTAAAAGCACCTTGTTGTTGGTCATCGACCTTTATCAGCAAGGATAAAGCTGCTGTTGGTGTTAGTTTGTTATACAGAAATGGTAGTCCTGAGTTTCGGTGCTCAAGTACCGAAACTAGAGCCAAAGGCTGGACCATTGAAGGACCATACGGAGATAGCAGAACGAATTGCTGAGGACTACGTCTCTCTTGTTAGCAAAGTTGCCGACAGTGCTCACCTATGCCGATGAAATGACGGATCGTGACATAACGTGCGAGGAGAATAAGTTGCCAGACGTCCTGAAGCCAGTGGTAGAGATTAAAAAGATGCCCGCAGTTTTGAGTGACGTGCTGGAGCTGGAACCTGCAATTAGGTACAAAAACCTGTTCATCAAGGTGCCCGCAGAGTTTCCGTCAGTGGCCCTAAACTCCATAACAGGGTTTCCAAAGCAGCCCCATGGCGAAAAATTGTTTGCTAGGGTTGCTGGTACTGCTGCTGAAATTGGCCAACTTTTACACTTCGGCGCTCAACTTTCTGGAAAAACTAGAGCTGCCCTATCAGAATTGGCTGCCACCGGCACAGGTGAAGACATTGGTACTGATGATACATGTTATGCAGAAACAGTAGTTCCTGGATTGGGACAAAATACTGCGATAGCACCAACACGGGATCTATACCGGCAAGGAAAAAGCCGAGATTTCAGGGACGATCCTCAAAGGCGTGTTTCTGGCTCTAGCCATGGCATTGATCTCAGTTCTGCAGAAGTGGAGCCTGAAGTTGATCATGAATATGCAGGTCCGCAGAGCTCCGTCACACGCAATTGGGAGCTCATTCATCTTATTTTCATAGGACTCGTAATCCCCTATGGCATCATGGCACGCCGCGTCACGGAACCTGAGAAGGGCAGCGAGGAGGAGTATGCACACAAAATGTTCACGTTTGCAGACATGTTTCAGGGTTTGGACAACAACCACGTCAAGCATGATGAAATGCCACTGGTGGTTGGATCCACTCGTGGCTTCGAACTAGTAGTAGTAGAGTTAGGAATCTCGCCCGTCATTAACAATTAAGTCATTTAATTAGGAAAAAGGGAATTTATGTGACATCTGTTCAATGTTCCATAAGGGAATTTATGTGACATCTGTTCAATGTTCCATATGGATCTAACACTTTGTCAACCATAGTTTGCATTTCTATGGTGGTTAACTTCCTTTAGTGGTTGCAATCGAATTTTAATTCTCCATGATGTTGTAACTATCAAATGGGATATTTGGAAACCATATCTATTTTCTCTATGGTAGTTACAATTAACTACCATGGTGGTTGTAACCGCCAGACACTTGTCAACTATAGCTTCCTAGTCACCATGGTGGTTGTAACTACAAAACACTTGTCATCTATAGCATTTGACTCAATGGTGATTATAACCAACCCCTATAATGTTTGTAACTTACCTCAACTTCTCATAATGTTTGTAATCACACTAAAGCCACTACAAATAGAGCTTCAAGGGTAGAAGTTAAAGGGGGTTGGAAGATCAGGAAAAAGATATTGAAGCTTGTATGATAGCTTGCTAATCTATCAATTCAACTACTTTGTTTTAATCCTATGAGTTCATTTCTTCCCATTTTGTTTTAGTTGTTTAGCTAATAGTTTAGATAGTATTGAACTTGGTATTTAATTTTGGGATTTATCCTAGGTTGCTTTTATAGCTCTGTTTTTGCGCAATATTGAACTTTTATTAAGATTAGACATAGAAGAGCTTATGTTGTTAAAAATTCTTAAAAGAAATTTAATAGTAATGTGAAATTGCCTGTTTTGAGCATAGAGAATCTAGGAAAATCTTTGGTATTTTGATGGGATTGAAATAACTTCTATATTTTTAAAGAGTATTGCCTTGGTATTTCAATCAAGAGATTGTTAAATTTTTTGAAAGCTTTGTTGAATGCAATCTTTGACATCTATTAACTAGCTAAAATAGAGACTCATACTTTGTTGTTTATGCAATAATTTTTGGTAGTATAATAAGATTATCTTTATGAAATTGCTTATTGAGCTCAGAAAATTTAAACAATTCATAGTTATTGAATTAGGAATAGCTTTATTGCGAAGTGTTTACTTGTATCAAGTTATCTTACTTGAATATTTGAGATTTCACACAAATATGTTTTCTTTTCTTTCTCTTTCTAAGTCTAATGAATCTTGCTCTATTTTTAATTTTCTTGTGAAACTTTCTTTCTAGGGAAAATTAGGAGTAGATTAGCAAAATTATGCTCAAACATTTCTACAAAATTTTATTTGTTACAAGTAAAGTACTATAGAAATTATATAGACTAAGTAATTGGACAAAATAAGAATTTTCAAACAACTCATAGTATTCAACAAAGATAGCTAAATTTCTTTTATGAAAGCCAATTACAATTTCATAGATAACCCAACCATCTCAACATTTGCAACAACAAACACATACTCACAATTAGTTTGTTTCATAACTACTAAGTCTATTTGGAGGTATTTGGGCCTTGGTGTTGCCAGAGACCTACAAGAACCTAAACCCTAAAATACCTTCAATCCTCTGAGTCCCAAGGTCATAAGACTGTGAAGCACCCCACGTTGGGGGTCACATCCCAAATGGTCACCAATAGTTCTTTTGGTGCTAGAAGGAGGGCATGAACATTTGTTCTGAAGTTCATAAGTTAATAGCTTATCATAATTAAAAAGATCAATAGGCCTAGCACACCAACAGTTCTCTTTGATGCTAGGAGGGCTTGAAAGAAAAATGTTTTTGAGTTTGGAACAAGTAGAGGAGTAAAAGCTAGAAGGATAATAAGTTTACCTCTTATGTTTGGTTTATCAGTAGCTTTAGTTCACACAATTATGCAACACCAAGATCAAAGCTTGTGGATCGTTTGTAGCAAATTTAAAGGACATAGCTCAGATTTGGTATTTAAACTTGCCAAGTAGTAGTATCAGAAGTTGGGATAATATGAAAAGTCTTTTCTTGGATAAGTTTGATAATCAATTGGACTATGGGCTAGTACAAGCTAAACAAGAAGTTAAGAAGATAGTTTTAAGAATAATATTACAAGGAATAATATGAAGGTTGAAGGAGGATCACTAATAAAATAAGAGGAACAAAGGAAAGCTTGGATTACATCAAGAATTAAGTATAATAGAACACAAGGCAAGAGGATTCCTAAGAGGGTCACTTTGACCACTTCCTTTCCTTATGATGAGTAGCTTATGCTATGGTTTCATGTGTATAGTTTTCATTTTTATTTCTTAAGAATGAACCTTTTATGCCACTGAACCTTAAGTTTGACGATAATTTTCCTCCAAAAATATTTACTATTTTTCACTATAAAAGGTCAATAAAAGCTTCAATTATAGTTTATTTTAAAATGATGCTTGCATAAATTTCTTTAAGAATTTTAAGGAGGAAAGGAATGTTGGCACATTTCAACCATTAAAGGATTAGGCTTTTATGAGAACAATAGTTATGAAATAAATACAAGGATAGGTTGTTGGATTCAAAGATGTTGAACCAAGGGTTGAAGATACAATAGTAATACAGTTTGGAAATGAAGCTTTATAAGGTTTATGGTTATTTTGTATGGGGCATCCCCTTTAAGTTAAAGATTCTATTGGATCTCTGGAAAAATTTCTCAAAATTGAACAAGGTAAGAGCAAATCAACTAGTAAGGTGAAACTAAAAGCACCTTGTTGTTGGTTGTCAACCTTTATTAGCAAGGATAAAGCTATTGTTGGTGTTAGTTTGTTATATAGAAATGGTAGTCTTGAGGTTTGATGCTTAAGTACTTGGAACTTTGTAGATCTATTTAAAAAAACTAAGTATAAAAGAAATGCAGAACTTGTATGGAAGAGCCAAAGGCTAGACCATTGAAGGACCATATGGAGATAGTTGAATGCATTGTTAAGGACTACGTCTCTTTTGTTAGCAAAGTTGCTAATAGTGCTCACCTATGTTGATGAAATGATGGATCATGACATAACATGCAAGGAGAATAAGTTGCTAGACATCCTAAAGTCAATGGTATAGATAAAAAATATGCCTATAGTTTTGAGTGACATGCTATAGCTAGATCTTGCAATTACATACAAAAACCTGTTGATCAAGGTTCTAGCAAAGTTTCCATTAGTGGCCATAAACTCCATAACATGGTTTTTGAAGTAGCCCCATGGTGAAAAATTGCTACTAAGGTTGCTAATATTGAAACACCACAAAATTTTGCATCTTATAGCCAATTTTCATCATGTAGCTTTCACCTCATGAAACTTGAGGCAAAACTTCATTATAAATGTGAAGATTGTAACCACAGTGGGCAATCTCACATACTTTATACTTTTGGGGCTGAAAAATGCCTCATAAGTGGTCAAAGCCTCATTTCCCAAGTGAAAAAGGTCACCTAGTGTCTATATTTGGGCTTGGGAGGGCCAAAATGCCTTTTGGAATGCTAAAAAGGCAATTTCATGGGTTTTATGGGGTCTATACACTTTTCTATGTTGAAAACACATGTGGGTTTGGGGGGGGGGGGGAGTGTCGCTGTAGGCAGGGGTTAAATCTTACCTACCCCTAGCGTGGAAGGATGGGGGTTTTAAAAACTTTCTCCCTTTAGCATGGAGACTACATGCACAACCTAGAAATCTTGCACGACACCCCCCCTCTCCTCAGTGTAAAAGTTTTCCCCTAATGTAGAGTCTTCACCCCTAGTGTTGAAAAATTGCATCCCCTAGGGTGGAAGCCATAATAGCTAGATTTCAACACTTTATGCACTTCACAATGTTGACTAGACACTTCAGCAAGCACAATGGAGAGCTCAGCATGGAAGATTCATCTCCAACATGGAAGGTGTGCCTCAATTACTATTTATAGTAAATGGAATGGCCATGGGGGAAAGCATTTACCATGTATAGTAACCCTCCAAATTTAGGCATCCATCTCACCTGAATTTGGAAGCCAATTTGCAGCCATTTTATAGCCAATTTGTAGCCATTTTGCAGCCCCATTCATGGCCCAAAGAACCTATAAAAGTCAACCTCAAACACCATTTACATGTTTAGCAATTTTACATAGTTTAGCAACTATTTGCATACACACATTTTTGCACATAAAATTATTCACAATTCTACACTTGGGCATTCTAAAGTAGTTGAGATTTTTTACAAGTTTACACATTTGTATTCCCTTGAACCCAACATAAACACCTTGTGACCTTGTGGCCTCATAACCACCTTTGGGGTTTGTGAGTTTCTAAGCTCTACACTACACTCTTGGGATTCCCAACTCCCAGAGTAGAGCATTTGGGCTACTTAGTTTTTTCACACTTCTCAAACCCCATCATAGCCAACATTTCAGATCTAAAGTTGTAGTTGAGGAAGGTTCAAAAGCATCAGGAGTGTCTGAGCACCCAAATTGTGAAGTGGATTACATTGGCTTCAACAAGTTTTAAACTCTTGCACTAGTGAACCCACCCCCACTACCCACCACCACCACGCCACACCCCCCCCCAAACCCCATTGCACTTGCAATGTGGGAGTTGTAGGTGGTTGGGTGTTGACTTTTCATAGCACTTGCCATGAGTTTTATACCCCAAAGCTAGTGTTGGTATCTCTTCTCCCCTATTTTTCCTTTTTATTGCCAATATTTTATTCTCTAGTTTCTAAATTAGGTGGTTCAACTCTTTCGTAAGTTAGCTTCCCCCCATTATCCCAAGCCAAGAAAATTAGTAGCTAGCTAAAACCAATTTTAGTGGAAAAACACCAACTTTCCACTTTGGCTTTCAACCTTTCCCTCATCAACATTGAGGTAGGAGGTGTGAGATTCCCATCATTTTAGCTAATCCCCCCCCCCCCCCCCCCTCTCTTCTTCTTTTCCTCCTTTGCCATATCCAACATGGAGGTAGTTGTGAGGCTAATGTGGATGAGGCTTGTTACCAACTTAATGACCAGATATGCTTTTGTTCCATTGCCAACATTGCAAGTTGAAAGCCATTTTATGAATTTTTTGAAGCCAAAACTCCTAAGAAATCCAACATTGACCATTCCCCACTATAGCAAAAATCCTAACATGAAAGTTGTAGGTGGTTTTAGTGCTGAAATTTTACAAAATTTACTATAAATTTTCAAAACAAAACCAACGTAGAAGCCTTAACAACCATTTAATTTTTGCTTTTCCCACAAAATTAACATTGGTTTTCACACCAACCAAACCTATTTCCCCCTCCTTTATGGTAAAATTTGGTAGCCTATCAAAACCATCTTTGGAAATTACCAGGTTTCCATTTTGGCCTTCAAACTTTTCCCCTCTCTCTCCAACATTTAAATAAGATGTGAGATTTTCATTATCTCATCCCCCTTCTTTCCACCCCTACCATACCCAACGTAGAGGTAGCTATGAGGTTAACGTAGAGGGTGTTGAACATCAACGTTTTCAACTTTCCATTTCTAGTAAAGGGGTAAACTTCCCTTACCCCCTACTTACTAATTTTAGTAAGTATATTTTTAGCTATTTTTGTTCCTTTCAAATGTTTTTGAATTCCATGAGCTAGAATTTACTTTTATTTTATCATTTATAAACTTATTTTTTAAGTCATTCTCAACACGATAGCCATGTCTTTCAAGCAATCTACCAAGTTGTCCCTTACCTTTACTAGCGAAGCTCCTAGAAAACAAGCCATGAGGGTATATGACCCCAAAGAACCTACTATCATTGAATGTAGACAATCGTTGAGGGTTAGAGGAAAGAGTCCTAAATTTGTAGTCATAAATAAAGACTAATATAACTTCATTTATGCAAAAATATAGGCTGGCATGTTGATTCCATGTTCGAAAGTAGAAGTCAAAAGGAAGTTCGAACTTGTACACCATAATGGTAAGGAGTACATCTCTTCCCCCAATGACCAAATACCTCTATCTCATATCTATGCAAATATACTAGCCCAATTGATTGAGAAGGAGGAATAAGATGAAAAACATAGCTCCAAGGAACAATAGGAAGAGGATGATGAATTTAGGATAGAATTTGAGCCTAAAAACATCTTGGGAGGACTATTCCAACAAATGTCTCCCAAGGTCACAATAGCTTCCTCTAACACTTTTATTTTCTCCATGGGCATGGTGCCACCATCTTCATCTCCTTCCTACCCTACTAAAGCTGATTCCACACTTGTCATAGCCACACATCAAACTCAATTGATGCCATAAACTATGATCCATAACTAATCTATGCCATTTTTCACATGGCCTCAATCTATGCAACCATCAACAGTGGTTTTTACTACCACAAATTCATTAACTACCTATCTGAGGTCCATCATGGGACCTCAATAAACTCAAGGGTCATACACCCCATTTGTCCCATTTGTACCTCAAGTACTGGCACAAAGGTCCTTTTCTTTGTTTGGCCCACAAGCCACAACCATAACGCAACCTCTTCCTTCTGTCATGCAATCCATAGTGAGGCTACAAGCCTCACAACAGATGTCACAACCCTATGTACAAACCTTGCAATCAACAAGACCACCATAGGATCTGGATCAAGCCTTCCAAATGATCCAGGACCTAATGAAGGAGTTGAAGAGGCTTAAAGCCTCTAATTCACAAAATATCAAGATTATGGAATTCTACTAGGATGATCCCATAAGTCATGTAGTTCCATCCTTGACACTTCTTCCTCATGTCCCTATTTCCCAATTTAGCAAATATAATAGAGAAGATGATCCTAATACTCATCTTATTACCTTTTGATCTAAATGCTTATGATTGCAGTCATGGCCTCATACCATCA
The DNA here is from genome assembly GCA_015680685.1 of Gnetum montanum. Classification (NCBI taxonomy): domain Eukaryota; kingdom Viridiplantae; phylum Streptophyta; class Gnetopsida; order Gnetales; family Gnetaceae; genus Gnetum; species Gnetum montanum. Next base: position 1,023,130 of record MNCI01015910.1, on the reverse strand, counting down.
TGAGGAGTTTCCCTATGTCTTTGGCTGGGAATGCACTTGATTGGTATCATGCATTACCTAGGGGATCCATATGCTCTTTGGAGGACTTGGTTGCCCAATTTGTAAACCACTTCAAGTATAACTTGAAGCATGATATCATACTTGACCAACTCATGAAGGTCAAGCATGGGCCCTTAGAACCCATGTAGAAATTCACTAAGTGGTGGAATGGACTATTGAATGAAATACCAGAGCCTATAGTCGAAGCCCACTTATTAGCCATATTCAAGAAAGCAGTGAACAACTTTATCAAGTCTAAACTCTACTACCTTGACTCACGGTCCCTCAACCAAACATTTTCTTAGACTAAAAATATAGAGGATGTTGTGGAGGCCAATCATGAATTGGCCTATATAGCATATAAAAACCAATACAATCAAAGAGACAAAGAAAAGAGTAAATAAAAAAACATGATCATAGCAACTATGACAAAAGAAACAAAAACTACAAACCAAGGGTTGAAGGCTAATCCACACAAGGCCCCTACTAATGACTGCAATAACCAGCCACCAACCTTTGGGGCCACTACATCAACAACAACTAGACCTAACTTTGAAAGGAAGGATAGGTCCAAATATACTATGCTGCCATTAAAACCATTCGAGTTACTAGACCAACTATTAACAAGTAGGTGCTTGCAACACAAACAAATGACCAAAGCCACACGAAAGAAACATGAGCAACTATGAGAAATATCCAAGGACCCCTCCCAGGCAATGAAAGATGATCTGAAATTGCCTACATACTTCATGTTATACCACTTCTACAACTATCACTAGTTGCCTATTCATGACACAAACTTCTACCTTATGTTGAAGGATCACTTGAAAAGGATGATAGATAAAGGGAAGCTGATCCTAGATGCTTCCAATCTATTTTGGCCACAAAATCAATTGATGTAGGTCTACAAAGACCCATTGAATGCTAATGATAGCCCCTATGTTATTTTAGCATTTAACATTAATGATGATTGGATACCTATAAGAGAACCATTTGTGATTCCAGTACTCCTCTACAATGAAAAGGCTTCTTCAGCCTCCCATAGCTCAAGGTCCCCCTTCATCATAAGAGTACCATCATGAATGTCTCTCAAGGAACCTTTTTTCATCAAGATCTCCCAACCTAACACAATCCAACCAACCATAGCCCAAACAATTACTACCTCATCCTCACAACCAATGACTGACCACCAAAAAACCTCATCCAAACAAACGAAGAAGCATAAGAAAAATATTGACAACAAGGATGACAAGCAGATTGAGGCATGAAAGGAAGTGGGTCCACCGAAGCCCACTCCCATTTCAGCTATATCCATGACCTCCTTTACCCAACCCGCTTCAACTAACAAACCACAAGAGGATACCAAAATTCATAACTAGAACAAAAAGGAAGAGCCTCAACAATTATAGCCTAGCACCAAAGTTTGCATTTTGGGGCACATGAAGAAAGTAAAGCACAACTAGGGCAACAAGCCCACAATCAATGATAAAAACTTCCTTGGTGTAATGAACTAAGTTAGGCAATCCCTCAAGTAGAAAAACAATATCCTAAGCTTGTATGACCTGATCATAACTTCCACCACACATCATGAGGTGTGAGTTAAAATGTTTACTTTCATCCCCATTAGTGAGGATATCCCCATTAACAAGGAATCTATCCATGCAATAATGATTCCTTCCTCATCAAAGGAGGTGAAGTCAAAACACCTTGTATTTCATGATACCAAAATTAAAGTTAATCCCAAAACTGGCAAAGTAACTATAGTCCCTTTATTCATAACCATATCGATAAGAAAATTTAAAATACATTAGGTGCATGCTGATGATGGAGTCACAACCAACATCATCCCATGTAGCATCATTGAATGCTTAGGCTTAATGAAGCAAATATAACCTGCAACCACCATAGCTCTTAAGTTCTTCAATGGATCAATAGTTGTTTTCAAGGGGTCTATCTCGGATTTTATAGCTAGGGAGTAATTCCCCAAAATTGCCAACTTCTTGATGGTGGAAGAGACACCATAATTCAACTTGATCCTAGAAAAACCTTGGTTGGCTCATTACGAGCTATGTCCTCTCCCATTCATCAACATTCATTTTGATAACATGGTTTCCCTAGCTGTTAACAATGTAAACATAGAATAGGGGTCCAAAGTGGAGATTCAAGAAAAAGCTCCTGGCCATTAAGAGCAACAACCCAAGAAAGCCAACAATGATAACAATGAGCAATGGGATGCATTATGGGATGAACTCCCTTTTAACATTGTAAGTGAAGGAGATGGCAAATATAAGCTTGTGCAGAGTAGGTCATACTCACTCCCTAGTCTTGCAAAGGTTAGGAAGAATCTACACAAGTGAATTTCATCCTAACCTTCCCATGCCCCTATGACCAAATGCATTGGTAGCCATGTAACCTTACTTTTCTTTTGCAGTTTATTGTATCTATTTATGCATTTGTTGTTTTATTCTTTATGCATGTAGCCTAAGTTTTTTTGCATTTTTACCTATTTGCTACAACCTTTCTTTATTTCTAGTTATGTTATAAACATCAAAAAATGCCTTATAAATATACATATTTTTCATAGCCTGTTCGCTAAAATGTTAAGCTAGCATTATGGTCTACTATGATCTTAAATTGGCATCATGGTTTGCTAAGATCTTAAATTGGCAATATGGGCCACCATGGCCCTAAACTGGCAAAGATAATCACACAACATGGTCTACTATGACCCTAAATTGGCATCATAGTCTACTAAGACGTTAAACTAGTAGTATGGCCCACCATGGCCCTAAATTGGCAACATAGCCACAATTACACAACTTGGCCTAAAGCTACCAAACATCTTTCTTATTATTCTTTTTTTTAGCCTATTATCACATCGATTAGTCATTTGATTCTATAAACAAAAAGTCAACATAGCCATTCTTAACTTTTACAACATTTACTACAACATGATATATAGCCAAAAATGAAAACAAATATTTAAATTTAAAGTTAAAGTATACATATACATACATAGCCACAGCCACATTGTGTTGCAAGAATGTCAAAAAATAACAACCATCTATAATATAGTCTTGACTCATCATAGACATCAACATGAAAATAAAAGATGACTAGCCAACAAGCTAAACTGATTGAGGCTACTGAGTGGCATCCAAAGGAAGAAGTGGTGGGTCATTCCCACCCTCACTACTGGGGCTACCAATGTCTCCTGAGGCTTGAAATAGAATGACATATAGCTAGTTAGCAACCCATAGCCAAAATCAAAAACATACTTAAAACTAAAACTAAAACTAAAACATAAAATATATCAAACTTGTGGGGATCCCAACTTCCTTGCCCTAGGACAAAACCATAGTTACAGCTTCCCTAAAGGCATTTCAGGGAGTAGTGTATTGTTCTTGGGATGATCAATGTAGCACAAGATACCCACCAACTCCATGATGATGAGGATGGATCTCAAAAAGACCCTACATGAAGCAAAGAAAAAACATTGTGATCAATTGGAATTACTCAGCAAATTTTTTTAAAAAAAACATGTAGTCAAAGGTGAAATTAGCATCTGTAAAAAACACTAAGGTGTTCATAGCTTAAGAAATTCCATGAGAAAACATTATTACAACCTTGCATAGCCTTACATTATGAAATTACTTAGCAAATTTGGAAAAAAATATCTTGTCAGAGGTGAAATTAGCCTCTATAAAAAGCTCTAATATATTTATCTAAATTAGCTTTAAAAATTCCATAAAAGCATTATTACCATAAGCAAAATATCACAACCAAAAAATTATACCTAGAACTAAACCTTGGTCTAAGTTATGCATAAATTTAGAAAGTGGCATCTACGTTATGCATAAATTTTTTTTAAAAAGCAAGCATAAGTTTAGAAAAAAAATCTAAATTATGCAAAGCATGCATAAATTTGGAAAAAACATCTAAATTATGGATAAATTTAGAAAAAAATAAAGCATAAGTTTAGAAAAAAAACATCTAAATTATGCAAAGCATGCATAAATTTGGAAGAAAACATCTAAGCTATGCACAAATTTAGAAAAAGCATCATAAGCTTAGAAAAACCCATGTAGCCATCATAAAAGCTAACTAAACATAGAAAAAGCTTTTACTCTTCTTAAAAAAAATTAAGCATTAGTTTTACATGTTGACAAAAGAAAAACATCAATTATACATATCAACCACTTCCATTTCCAAATGGGTAATGTGCTATGACCATAATTTTTCCTTGTTCACACAACCATACCTAAAAAATTCATTTATGCTATGATTTTAGTGATTCCACCACAAAAATAATTCTAAAATTATAAACCTTATATCCATGACCATTATAACTAAAAATGTGTAACCATATCTACATAAAACATAACCAAAATTTAGCCAAAACTATAGCTGTCAATATTTACCCCTTTTCATGTAAGGTTGGTAAAAAGTTCACCAAAAATTTGTTTGAGCTTCAAATAGGTTGATTTTACATCATTTGAAATGTTTAATTGATCCCTACACATCCATGCTTAGATAAATTCATCAATTTGAAAAATAATTTGAAAATAACACAACCATCCTTATTACACATGCTTAGTAAAATTTTTTTTAGAAAATTCATTTTAAGTCCAATCAAATTGATTCCATCTCTATTGGAAATCTAAAGCCAAATCATACTCAAGAATAGCTAGAAAATAGCCAAAACCTTTTCCTTTTCCTTAGAAAAAATTCACAAAATTACATGAAATTACAAAAGCAGCACAAACAACCTAATTGCACAACATTAGGAAAGCAACCATAACTTCATCGTTATGATTCCAAATTAAATGAGAAAACATCCATTAGAAAGCATAAAATAAGGGCTACAAATTCATAACCTTCAATTTTACAAATTTGTAGCCATTCTCCCAAGAAAAAATACACAACATTACTTGCTTTTTCATGTCAAAACTTCAAAAACTTCAAAACCTAGGTTTCATATAGCCATGGAGACAGTCGAAATAGCCAAAAATATTGAAACCCATTAAAATTTACACCAAAATAATGGGGTAGGATTTTTTTGAAATTTAATTTTAACAAATCCAAAAGCCTAGATTTAGAAAAACGGCTACACCCCAAAATTTTGGGAAAGAAACATGCAACAACAAACCCTATTTTCAAAATCGAATCTACAAAAGCTAAAGCAATAAAACAACTATAGATCTACATGGAAGTAGCTAGAATAGGAGGTGGGATTTCATCAAAATTCCATTTTAATTCCTCCACCAGAGTAGATCTAGAAAACATAGCTTTAACACATAGGAAACAAAAAACTAGAAAAAATCACAAAGAACAAAGGCAAAAATAAGTAGAACTACCTACCTTGGAGCAACAATAGAAGAAGCTTGGATGGAGATGGGCCTTGGTACTTCTTCTAGCTCTTGAGCATGTTCATCCACCTTCTAGATGATAGGGTTCCTACTCTCTCCTTCACATTAATTTGGGGCCATGGTAGGCCCAATGTTGAGTGTAGCTAGAAAAGGAGGAGGATGAAGGTTCTACACTGAGTACTAAGAGGATGGAAGGCTTCCACTTTGAAGTCAAATTGCTTCTACCATAAACAAAAACTCTTCCAAAGACCTCCTATAATGCACTACTATTGTAGAATGATAGTTATGATCAAAAATTGCAAAATCTAAACATATAAAACTCATCTAAAACCTAAACACACACCTTGAAAACCTAGCTACTAATTCAATGCACCATAACTCTAAGTGCACTAAAGTGTAAAGGGGGGAAATTCTAGTTCATGTTTATTTTGGATGGGAAACAACTTCACTTTTCAAACTATCAAATCTTGACATCCAAAATTAATCATTGATACCAACAACCTTGAAGGCTGACATGCATGGTCAATCAACTATCGATTTGGCCTATATCTGACTTTCTTAGCTAAGGGAAACCTCTTCCATGCTGAGCATTCCATACTTAGCATGGATGGAAGGGGGAAGCCTAAAACCCCCTCAAAACCTTCATAATGACTAAATTTTGACATTGGACACTGATGACCAACACTAGTGATGAGTGGCAAGGTACCCCTACACTCAACCATATGAATACAAGCATTACACGTGCGATCCGGTCGAACTCTGCAAACTAAGTGCCTACATGCCTTATGGAACACCTAAGGTTAATCAATCATTGTCATCCCAAACTTACTTTTATTTGTCACGGTTGTATGATTAAGTAAGCTCGAGGCATGTTATTTTTATATCTTTTATGTTTTTATCGCCTATGCTAATGAGGGAAAGGGTGAAGAGACTAAGTAACTAGCTTTAACTAAGTAAGCGTTAATTACCCTAGCATTAGTATCCATTTCCACTGGCTATTTCACATCCTAAACCAATGCAACACTACTGGGATTACCAAACACTATTTGTTACTGGGATTACCAAGCATAACGCACGTGCTCGAAGCGGTCGTACTAAATGCACTTAACTAGGAGTTAAGGGATGAGAGAGATATAATTAACCAATAAATAATTTAACATTAACAATAATTAAAGTCCTATTTCGCTTAGTCCATGCACTACAAGTTTTATCCAAAATTTCATCTTTATTGCCATACACAATCGTGTGCTCAGGTACAAAATTGCTCGAATAAAGATCCATTCACTTTGGGACTCCTACTGCGGGCACATGGAAATTATTGTAACTCTGGAATGGAAAAATGGCAAGAGTTTGGCTAAGGTCTAGATCTAGATGGAGAAACAAGGGAGAGATGCCTCTTATTTATAGAACTTGTGGTGGGCTATGATATCACGTACATGATATCGCAAGGAAGGATGCAATATCGCGGCCCATGCGATATCGCGCCCCATCATACCCCCATGACTGAATAAAAACTTTTCCTTGAGTTCCTTACAAAATATTGGGAAGGTATGGGATTATTAACTTGAATGGAACTAATGGTGAATGGGATGACATGTGAATGGATCATCATTACAGAACATGACAAAATTGGTGTTCACGACAACAAGAGCGAACACTTTATACATTTGACATCAAGCCTTATTTGGCAACTAAGAGAGAAGAGAGAAGAAGTCTACTACTGTCAATGCCAAGATTGCACCTTTCATCGTCCATCCATAAGCATGCCATCAATCTTGTTCCTTGCATAACTACTTCGGCACCGATCCATTCCAAGTGTTTCCTCCAAGTCCAATCCGTGGTTGTATGATTTTCATCTACACACACAACACAGTCTTATATTAGCAAGGGTAAATGAATCGCAATGTAGTTGATACCTTGCTTCAGTGAAAGGTCCATTGGCTGAGTTGTGGTATGGCTGATGCAAACTTTGAAGATATACTAATGATGACTACCCAAGGTGTAAGGGCTAGGAGAAAATTGAAAAAATTGGACCAAGACCCCCATGACTAATCACGAACCTCCGATAGCGAGAGAATGGAAAAAGAGAAGGAATAAGAAGGATGAAGAAAAAGAAAAAATGGTAATGCTGATAAAAAGGGATGTCAAAGATGGAAATGAATGAAATAAATGGTGATTGCAGCAATGTTTAAAGGAAAGAAATTAACGAATGCACCAAATAGGAATGTTAGTGGGTCCTCCCCAAAGTAGGCTCATGCCCTTAATGGCCTGACAATTCCACAGTCAAAGAGTCTGTAGGCTCTAGGAATGTCATTTGGAAACAAGAGTTAAAGCCTTAACCATAAGAATTTACCAAAAAGAAAACAATGCCTCCACCAAGATATGGACTATTAATACAACTGGCAATGAGGTGATAAATGGAGAAAGAAGGATGGAAAGAAGAGAATGGAATGAAATCTCAAAAACAAGATGGTGTACAGCCCCTTGTATATTTAATGATTAATGTGACTTAGTAGATCCCATTCCAAGTCCAACCTCAAACAAACCACATCCAATGACTTCACATTAATGCACTCGGCCAATCCATCCACTTGAAGTAATAAGAATGCCTTCGCCGAAGAGCCACCACCATTCCAACGAAATGAAGAAGGAGAGAATGGGAAGCAAGAAGGGCCTTAGTTAGAGGGAACATGTTTATTTTAGTTCCATAACTAGTGCTTGTAGCCCAAATGATTATTTCATCTAAGGGGTGTGCTTTGAATTCTCACTATTTTTTTTTGTGTTTTTGCATGAGAACCACACCATGCAAAGACTTATTATTTTTATTTCTATTCACTTAGCTTCCCGATAATTGGGTAATGTTGAAATGGTAAGAAAACTCAAGATGAAAACATCCAAGCACCCAAGAGAATGGCCAACACAAATGCATCAAGTTCCCTTGAAGCCACACCCTTTTCAATCCTTGAGTCCTTCCTTAGTTTGAGAAATACCCAGTCACCGATTCATTGATAGTTCTTATTATTTTGAAGAAAGGGACTGTATAGTTCCAAGCCAAGAGAGATCATAGAGATTTATGGATGCATGGATGATGTGGACTCATTGCCTACTATATCAAAATAATCATATCTTAGTATCAACATCATAACTTAAAGGTAAAAACCAAACATTAGCAACCAATAGAAAATAGTTCATACCATCATTAAGAGCACTTATTGGATGACAGACTTAACAAAATAGGTAAGACACACACATACATACACAAATAAAAGAAAAAATATGAATGATGTTGTAAAACAAAAACAAGAAAATTTAAAGAAATTTGTAAAACAAAAATGTGTAAAACAAAAACTTAAAAAGAACTGAGCGCCTCAAATGATCAGCATAGGTGGCCATCTCCCCCATGACTAAATTGAAAGGGAGAGATCCAAAATAATGAGCACTTATTTAAATTTTTTAGAAGTGTCCAACTTCTCCCAATTGATGTTTTTAGATTAAGGGTTGGAAGTTGGTGATGCTTATATTCCAATGTGTCTATGGTTTCATTGTGGTTGCAAGTTGTTTCCCCAATTAGTTCCATGCATATTGGTGGGTTGCTCTCTTGATTAGCTGTCAACCACTGAGTGTTCTCTTATTTTGTGGTTGCTACATATAGGCACCTTTGTATGTTAATTTCCTAAGCACACTGGTTGCATACAGGAGATGCTGAGCATTCCTGTATGTCATCCCCCTCAGTATAACTGTATGTGATGCATGGAACTTTCTTCTTCTTGATCTTTCCATAAATGTTTTCCAAGGAAAGATCATAGATTCCTAAGCATGCATTTATGGTACTTAGCCATGCCCTCCCCATTATAAATGGGAAGTCCCCTTTATTATTGTTGACTTCTATCACTAGGAAATCAGCTGGGTAGGACCAACCACACATAGTGGTAATAATGTCCTCCATAAGTCTCAAAGGGATAGTGATGGATTGGTCAGCTAGCTCTAGTTAAACATTTCTCTTCTTGAGTGGGGGTAGGTTCTAAGCTTTATACATTTCTTGTGATATTAAGTTGACTTCGGAGCTTGAGTTAAGAAGAGCATTACATGGTTCGTTCCCAATGACTTGGAGGTAGATTAAGGGACTTCCAAGGTCAAAGAGTTTCCTAGAAAGGTGGCCCATATTTATCCAGTCAGTGACGGGATGTGTTAACATAATCATGTGCGTTGAGCTTTGTTGTTGGTTTGAAGGGAGCTCCAAAGCCTTTTTTAATGGAGGAGTGGTCATAGACTCAACCGCTTGTGGTTGTGAGTGCTTGTTTGGACTGTTGGTTCTAAAGAAGGATCTTCTCTTTGTATGGTTGTTAGAACTAGTAGTGGGTTGAAGGTTTATAGCTCTCGTAGCATTACGTTGCTATGGTTGAGTGGGGAGTTCCCCTTGCATCATTGGAGCAGATGGTAGTAGAACTATCAGCGTAAGAGATGTGGATGGATTCAGAGGATGGTATGCATGTGGAGTGTCTCTTCCAAGAGAGGAAGTCTTAAAATACTCCTGAACTTGGTAGTGCTATTGTGGAGTCACGTGATTCATAGAGTCACTTAGAGAAATCGGCTGCTACATGTAATAGCCATACGAGTCTGGTTGCCGGTAAGGGTATTATTATCTAGGCGGTGGCATCCCCCATGACTATGGGTATTGCCACTGCTGGTGTTTCTCGATAGGTTGTGGTGGAGTTCCACTTGGATAATACATTAAGGGTTGGTGGAGCTGCCTTGGGTTACCTTGGGGATAAGGTAACCTTTGGGGTGCTTGCCATTTGTTAAGTCTTGGGTTGAGTGCATACACCCCGGACTCTTGCAGATGTGAAATTATTGGGAAACATCCCTTATGATGGTCATATTGGCAGATCTCACATCCACCATCATTGTCCATATCAGAGTCCACAACCTCATCGGTGATAGTTATTTTTCCCTTACCCTTGTTACGTGCATGGTCAGAATCTCTCCACTTTTTATTATCATGGTCACTACTTCGTTTCTTAGACTCCTCTACGATTTTTAAAACGGTTTCAAATCTACTGTCTAAGGAGTCCCATATTTGATCTACCTTAGCCAACACTTTGGTTGTTAACTTTTAAAGCAGCAAGGTTTTTCTATTCACCAACTCTTCAAGTGGTGACTCATCCTCTTCCTCACAGAATCTTACTCCCCTCTTTCAGAGGGAAGGATCACGGTTATATTCTTCCACACTTTGTCTTTTCTATAGCTCCCCTTCTTCCTTAGCTACTTGCTTCAACAATCTATGAACTTCATGAAACCTAAGTTCAGATAATATCCCTTGGGCATATGTCCCAAGGGTTCTCCTAGTTTCATGTCTTAGCCCATCTATGACATGGCATAGTTGATCCCATTGTGCGTAACCATGGCCTAGGCAATGGTGTAGCAATACATAATATCAGCTCATGGTAGCATCCAAGGGTTCATGATTACCCTGCTTCCATCCTTGGATCTACTTATGCAAGTTGGACACTCTAGAGTATGTTTGGTATTTATTGTTAAATAGTTCTAACATCGTACTCCATCGTCTAATGGATTCTAGTTCTAAGGACCAGTACAACTTTCTGCTTCTTTTATGAGTGTCCTAGGGAACAACTTTAACTTTTTCCACTTGTTTTCAATAGTTTGGAAGGCATAGGCATTGTGGAATTCCTATAAGTAATTCTATGGATCAGCATTGTATTCCCCGTCAAACCATGGGATATCATTCATGTCTAGTCTCTTTATCTGGCTATCTTTCTGGTGCCTTGTAGGTATTCTCACAGCCTCCATAATGTCTAACATACTCCAGGTTGCTAGTAGGGGTTCGTCATGATCATCTCTCTCATGATGTCTATGATGCCTATGTGGTTCCCTACTTTCCCTTCTTTCATGCTTTGATTCCCTAGAATGCCCTCGTCCTCGCTCTTGACTCTCTCATCGAGGTCTCTCATTTTGCTTATCCTTACCCTTATCCTCACAGTTTTTCTCTTTGTGAGTACGTCCTGATGTGGAAGGAGAGGGTGAATGATGCGATGAAGGTGAAGAAGAAGGGGACCATCACCATGAAAATGTTTCTTATCTTCTCTTTGGTGGCTACAGCCCTAATTGTGATGATGATCAAAATGCTTACCCTTATCTTGTGCTTGTGTTCCCTCAGTGAACACTTGATGTTTGTGGGAATCAGAACTAGGGTTGTGTATCATAGAGCACAAGTTATAATACCCCACCTCCTCACTATCATTAGGAGAAGGAACATAATTTCATGGAGAACCTATTGAGATAGGTTCACCACCCTTAATTTCTCTTATGACAAACGAAGCATTATAGGGACCTTTGCCCTTCAATGATGTGTAGTGACTCTCCTGCCACAAGTCCCATTGATGTTGCACTTCTGTGGGATGGTAGTCCCTCATGTTGTAATCGCATGCAACGTACTTAGTGTATAATTACGACATGTCAATTCATGCAAGGGCATGAAGGAGCATGTTGGGGGCAGCTCTATCTGGAGGCAATACTATGTTACCCTCCAAGTCTTTCCATCGTAGTTGTTCATCTTGATGGAAGACAAAGGTAAAGTCAGGTATATATTCATCATGATGAATATATACCACACTAAATTGTTGAGGAACTAGTAGTTCTTGGTTATGTATGTTGTGCCACCGATTCTCTCTTGTGTGATCCCTTGGTTGTGAAGTTCTTTTATGAGAAGAAGACATTGTTATTTTGTCGGTGTGCTATTGACCGTTGTTTAAATTTTCTTCTAATTAATCCTAAGGGTTCGTTTAAGCTTCCCAACGATGTGGATGATTTCCTATGTTCTACTTAGTGCACAAACAACTTAGTCCTCAACAACGATGCCAATGATGAGTGGTGAGGTACCCCTACACTCAACCATATGAATACAAGCGTTACACGCGCGATCCAGTCAAACTCCATAGACTAAGTGCCTACATGCCTTATGGAACACCTAAGGTTAATCAATCATTGTCCTCCCAAGCTTACTTGTATTTTTCATGATTATATGATTAAGTAAGCTTGAGGCATGTGATTTTTATATCTTTTATGTTTTTATCACCTATGCTAATGAGGGAAAGGGTGAAGAGACTAAGTAACTAGATTTAACTAACTAAGCCTTAATTACCATTCCCACTTGTTGTTTCACACCCTGAACCAATGCAATGCTACTGGGATTACTAAATGCTATTCGTTACTGGGATTACCAAGCGTAACGCACGTGCTCAAAGAGGTCATACTGAATGCACTTAACTAGGAGTTAAGGATTAAGAGAGATTTATTTAACTAATAAAGCATTTAAAATTAATAATAATTAAAGTCCTATTTAGCTTAGTCCATGTACTACAAGGTTTATCCAAAAGTTCATCTTTATTTCCATACACAATCGTGTGCTCAAGTACAGAATTGCTTAAATAAAGATCCGTTCACTTTGGGACTCCTACTGCGGGCACATGAAAATTATCTAACTCTAGAATGGAAAAATGGCAAGATTTTGGCTAAGGTCTAGATCTAGATGGAGAAAAAAGGGAGAGCCACCTCTTATTTATAGAACTGGCGGTAGGCTGCGATATTGCATACACAATATCACAAGGAAGGACACGATATCATGTCCCATGCTATTCCTAGACCCATGTCTATTCTAGAATAACATCATATTGGATCCTAACATTACACCAGTTAAGCAAAAACATGCACAAGATTATACTAGATTTCGCCTTGTCAATTCACGATGAAATCTTGAAGCTATACCAAGCAGGTTTCATTAGGACTATCAATTACATAGAATGGGTATCCAACATAGTGGTATTCCCTAGGAAATCTAGGAGTATCTGTATTTGCATTAATTTTCATGACCTAAATAAAGAAACCATCAAAGATTACTTTCCTTTTCCTAGTATTGATCAACTTATTGATACTACAACTAGACATGCCTTGTTTTCCTTTATGGATGGATTCTCAAGATATAACCAAATTAGGATTAACCCAAAGCACCAACTTAACATAACCTTTATGACCCCATGGGGTACCTTTTGCTATACTATGATGTCATTTTCTCTTAAGAACATCGAAGTGACCTATGAATGAGCCATGACCTATATATTCAACGATTACATGATAGGTTTACTTAATTATTACATAGATGACATAGTCGTTAAGTCCAATATGGCCAATGACCATGCTGATGACCTAGATATTGTGGTTAAATGATGCCTCAAATGCGAGCTTAGGCTCAATCCTAAGAAGTGCAACTTTGATGTCAAGATTGGTAAGATGCTTAGCTTTGTAGTGTCTAAAGCAGGGATAAATGTTGATCTTGATAAGGTTAAGGCCATATCAAAATTAGCAACACCTACCAATCTTAAGGAGCTTCAAGGATTATAGGGCAAATTATAGTTTATTCATAGGTTTATCGCTAGGATTACAAACAAGTTACAATCCATGCAACACTTGCTTAAGAAAGGAGTTCATTATGAGTGGACGGCTCAATGCCAAGAGGCCTTTGAATACCTTAAGCAAGAGTTGATACATTTGCTAATAGTCTATCCTTTTCACATTTATCTTGTCATATCTAATACATCTATTACCTCTCTACTCTATTAGAAATGTGATGATAGAGCAGAAATGCATGTATACTACCTTATCCACACATTAGTTTCCATTAAACCTAATACACTGAAGTGAGGTATTGTCTAGCACTAGTCTTCTCTTTGAAGAAGTAGAGACACTACCTCTTCAAAAGCCAAGCCAACATCATTTGTAATGACAACATACTTAAAGCCATAATGAACAATATCTACAAAAGTAGCCGTATAGCCCAATGGAAAGTCATAACCGTGGAGTTTGACTCCATTACATCTATTAATCCTTAATGAAAGGTCAAGCTATAGTCGTACAACTCATAGTTTCACCTACCAATGACCAAGTAGCCATAGATCCTAAATTTCTTAATGAACATATTAATGTAGTTACCCAAGTACCTAAGGGTTATGAGGTGTTCATGCACTTTAATAGAGCTTTAATGGCCCATGGGGCTAGTGCTGCTACCATTGTAACATTTCCATTTGATGAGATCTAATCATATTCCTATTGTTTTGGGTTCCCATGTACCAACAACATAGTGGAGTATGAAGGTTTGATCAAAGGGATAATGGTGTCTCATGACCTAGGAATTAGACACTTAGCAATAAAAAATGATTTACAACTCAAGGTTAACCAAGTAACCGAAGTTTATGCATGCAAAGCTAAATGCTTACAACCATACCATGACCTACCAAAGCAGTTATTACAACAATTCACAAATGCTGATATCCAACACATACCTCAAAAAAATGCTATAGTTGATGCAATTGCAACATTAGCCCTTAGCGTGACACTAGATGTGTTTAGCAAGTTGTCCACCTTAACTATGGACTATGCTACTCCTATCACATAGAACACTAAGGATACCTTCATAGCCATTGTTCATACTACTCCTTCCAAGGAGCGGTATGATGATATCAAATTTTAACTAATGCCTGGTGAATCCTCACAAGGCTTGACTACTATTCAAAAGGAAATTGTACATAAGCAATCGAAGTAGTATGTCATCATATTTGATAACACATTATGTCAATGATCCTATGATGGCATACTCCTAAAGTGCTTAGGTAAAACCAAAGCCAAAATAGTCCTAGAAAACATTCACAAGGGTATTTGTGGAGGACATATAGGACCTAGAGCTATGACCACTAAGATTAGATGATTATGCTACTAATGGTCCCATATGAAAAATGTCTACCTACAAAAGGTTAAGAGATGTAACACATGCCAACAATATAGCAACCTTATACATGTATCACTAATTGAATTACATACCACTCAGATAACATGGCCATTTCAATGATGGGGGTTGGATATCATTGGATCCATAACACCTAACACCTAAGTCTTTCACAAGGCATAACTTCATCATCACTATAATTGAATACTTTACAAGGTGGTTTGAGGCTATTCCCCTAAGGAAGACTACATCTAAACAAGTTTGCAAATTCATCCTAGATAACATCGTAGCCTATTTTGGCATACCCATGACCATAGTTACAAATAATGGACCACAATTTAGTAGCCATGAAATGAAATATTTCTATCACAACCTAGATTTCAAGGATTCTTTCTCATCACCCCATTAGCCACAAGCTAATGGACAAGCAGAATCAAGCAATAAGGCCATCATCAACTTACTCAAAAGACTCTAAATAATAGCAAACACAAGTGGCATGAGCAACTTCTCCATGCACTATGGGCATATAGAACAACCTATTGCACAATAATTGGTATGATCCCTTATAGCTTGGTTTATGGTTTTGAAGCTATTTTACCTTTTGAATTATAGGTGCCATCGCTCCAAGTAGCCTTGACCAACTTCACCAACAATGAGCATAATAAGGAGTTGTAAATGGTAGCCTTATATTCAATAAAGGAGTAGTGTATGCAAGTGCTTACTCACATCGAGCACTATCAAGAGAGGAAAAATTAGTAGCATCATCATAACTTGAACATGCATAAGATCAAGGAGGCTAACCTAGTCCTAAATATTGTCCATGAGCACACAAATAAATTCACAACAAACTGGGAAGGGCTCTTCCTTGTCACCAAAGCCTATGGAAATGGAGCGTTCAAAATAGTTAACATGGATGGGAATGAGCTAACCAATATAGTCAATCATTCCTATCTAAAGTCATACTACATGTAGTTGACAATCATTAACAAGTGAGCTTTCTTTCAATGCTCTGCTATGACCTTAAATGGGCACCATGGCCTACTAGGGCCTTAAAACTAGTACCATGATCCACCATGGCCTTAAACTAGCAACTTTGGTAACCTAGATAGCCTAATTCTCATGTTGCCTATATGCATTGTAGTGTTATAATATATAGTGGTGTTTTGTATTCTTTATCGGTGCCTCTCGAGTCAATCTTCTAGACACCAAAAAAGAGGGCCATTGAAACACCATAAAAATTTGCATCTTATAGCCAATTTTCATCATGTAGCTTTTTCCCCATAAAACCCAAGGCAAAACATCATTGTAAATGTGAAGATTGTAATCCACAGTGGACAATCTCACATACTTTACACTTTTGAGACTAAAATTTTCCTCATAAGTGGTCAAAGCCTCATTCTAAAGATGAAAAAAGTTACCTAGTATCTATATTTTTGCTTGTTG